>WAAD01001441.1:249164-260918 GCA_013389945.1 Fregata magnificens
AGCTGCCCAGCAGAAAAGGACCTGGGGGTGCTGGTCGACAGCCAGCTGAACATGAGCCGGCAGTGTGCCCAGGTGGCCAAGAAGGCCAACGGCATCCTGGCTTGCATCAGGAATAGCGTGACCAGCAGGAGTAGGGAAGTGATCGTGCCCCTGTACTCGGCACTGGTGAGGCCGCACCTCCAATACTGTGTTCAGTTTTGGGCCCCTCAGTACAAGAAGGACACTGAGGTGCTGGAGCGTGTCCAGAGAAGGGCAACAAAGCTGGTGAAGGGTCTAGAAAACAAGTCTTATGAGGAGCGGCTGAGAGAACTGGGGCTGTTTAGTCTGGAGAAGAGGAGGCTGCGGGGAGACCTTATCACTTTCTACACGTACCTGAAAGGAGGTTGAAGTGAGGTGGGTGTTGGACTCTTCTCCCAAGAAACTAGTGATAGGACAAGAGGAAATGGCCTCAAGTTGCATCAGGGGAGGTTTAAATTGGATATCAGGAAAAATTTCTTTACCGAAAGAGTGGTTAAGCATTGGAACAGGCTGCCCAGAGAGGTGGTGGAGTCGTCATCCCTGGAGGTGTTCAGAAAACGTGTAGGTGTTGCACTCCAGGGCCTGGTTTAGGAGGCCTGGTGGTGTTGGTTGACGGTTGGACTTGATGATCTTAGAGGTCTTTTCGAACCTTAATGATTCTATGATTCTATGATCACTAAACTCATTCACCAAAATGAAACAAACTGAACCCTAGATTTAATGAAACATATATAATTTTTTACATTACTTCAGTATCTAAAACCCTGTAAATAACTTTAGAAATTAGGAAAGAAACATCTCATTCATTAACATTTCTTGACAAGTGAAAGAAACCATTAGAAGCAAGACTAAAAATTTATTCTTGAATTCTATCTGTGTATAGGAGGAGGATTTACGCAGGTCAAGCTGAGCTGTTGCATGATCAAGTTATTTTCACCAGGTAAACTTTTGGCAGGAGTATTTGATTCCATTCCTCTTTCTAGTGCTTTGTATTGCAGTGTCAGCAACACAGGCCATGTATTTACTATGAAGTGGACGTCCTGTTGAGGCATGCAAAGGGCACCTGTTCCCTCCATGGTGTATGGCCCTATTCTGGTGTCCGCAGTCTGCTGCTGAGTGGCACTGAGTGTGCTGCTTGGGCTCTGATCTCACACCTTTACTCAGGGTGCAACATCTTACAGTACCTTATTCCATAGAACTTCCCCTATGTGTGAATGAAGGGTATCAGAATCTGGATCTATCAGACCGAAGGGTATACTGAGTCTTTGATCAGTGTTTCAGCCCAGTATGAGTAGACAAAATTAATCCTGCTCTGCTCTCCCTGCTGCCATTCTCAGTGCCTGTGGCTGTACAGGGAGTTTGTTTATACTTTCAGGCAGATGTCTCAGATTGCAGCTATGATTTCTGATGCTTACATAGGTGGCAAGCAAATAAGATAACTTTGGAGTAATTGCAGCATAGTTATGAATCTGAATTCTTGAATAAGTCCATAGCCATCTCCTTCACCAAAGGAACATGCCCTTAAGCAATGCTGCCTTTTCTTTGAGATTAGAGGATGCAGGGGAGAAAATAGTGCCTAAGTCGTAAGTACAGGATTTGTGACAAATCTTGAATAGCTCTAGAGGTTTGTGGTGGGTTGACCCTGGCTGGATGCCAGAGTCCCATCAAAGGCGCTCTATCATTCCCCTTCCTCAGCTGGACAGGGGAGAGAAAAAATATAACGAAAAGCTTGTGTGTCAACATAAGGACAGGGAGAGATCTTTCACCAATTACCGTCACAGGCAAAACAGACTCAACTTCGGGAAAAAATTAATTTGATTTATTATCAATCAAATCAAAGTAGGATAATGAAAAATAAAACCAAACATTAAAAACACCTTCCCCCCACCCCTCCTTTCTTCCCAGACTCAGCTTCACTCTCGATTTTCTCTACGTCCTCCCCCACCAGCGGCGCAGGGCGATGGGGAGTGGGGGTTGCGGTCAGTTCATCACACGTTGTTTCTGCCGCTCCTTCCTCCTCAGGGGAAGGACTCCTCACGCTCTTCCCCTGCTCCAGCATGGGGTCCCTCCCGTGGGCTGCAGTTCTTCATGAACTTCTCCAACGTGGGTCCCTTCCACAGGTTGCAGTCCTTCAGGAACAGACTGTCCCCCACAGGGTCACAAGTCCTGCCAGCAAACGTGCTTGAGCATGGGCTCCTCTCTCCACAGGTCCACAAGGTCCTGCCAAAAGCCTGCTCCAGCATGGGCTTCCCATGGGGTCACAGTCTCCTTCGGGCATCCACCTGCTCCGATATGGGGTTCTCCATGGGCTGCAGGTGGATATCTGCTCCACTGTGGACCATCATGGGCTGCAGAGGGACAGCCTGCCTCACCATGGTCTTCACCATGGGCTGCAGGGGAATCTCTGCTCTGGCGCCTGGAGCACCTCCTCCCCCTCCTTCTTCCCTGACCTTGGTGTCTGCAGAGTTGTTCCTCTCACATATTCTCACTCCTCTCTCTGGCTGCAGTTGTGCATTTTTTTTCCCCCCTTCACAAATATGTTATCCCAGAGGTGCTACCCCCATCGCTGGATGGGCTCGACCTTGGCCAGCGGCAGGTCCATCTTGGAGCCGGCTGGCATTGGCTCTGTCGGACATAGGGGAAGCTTCTAGTGGCTTCTCACAGAAGCCACCCCTGTTGCCCCAGTGCTGCCAAAACCTTGCTACGCAAACCCAATACAAGGTTAAAATACTGAATTTAATGTGAAGTCCTAGATTCTTTAAGGTGTTTTTTCTTTCCTGTGGGGTTTTTTTTTGTTTTTTTCATAGGGTCTGCAAGGTTTTCCCTATGGAACCATAAATTTCACTTTTCTTGTAGACAAGCTTTGTTTGCAAGAAAGCTTGCTGGTTAACAACCTTGTTGCTAAATGGTATTAGTATTTTAATACTGCTTGCTTGCTACTGCTGCTTTGGAGACTTTCCTAATCTTTTTGGTGATGAAGTGACGTAAACCACTTCAATTTCCATCATTCCTAAATTGGTATTTTAAGACTGAGGGTGATTGTTAAGAAATAGGAAGTTATAGTTTTGGTTTTGCAGTCCTAGTTTTTTCCACTTGCTTTTGTAGTGATTTGCTCCGTCATTTTAGGTGTTCTTATACAAAGTTCTCCAGCTGCACTGACAAGGTTTCTGACAAGGTTAGGAAAAAAAGTGATCCTTTTATCAACACAAAAGCTCTTCAGATTTCTCAGCCTGTGTCAGCAATCGGAAACCTGCTCAGAAATGCTGCTGCTACTGTATACAAGACAGGTCTTTTGCCTATAAAAGGGATTCCAAAATACATGCTCCTCACATGTCCAAGTGAGGCATAAGGTTTAAGAAACCCATTTCCATTAAGGTTCTGTGCTGTATTTAGATGACAATCCCTATAACATTTTCCATCTTTTTGAAAGGCCAGACAATCACTTCAATAATTTGCTATTTCTTGAGCTTTCTCATTCCTCATGGTGGAAAAAATCCACCTAGCGGGACTATTACATTTCCTGTATGTCTTGAATGCCTCAGAAACTGAATCACTAGAGAGCTTGTCACTCATGTAAAGCCCTCATTCCTGACATGATAAGTGAAACACCAAAAGGAAATCTGGAGGTTTGCAAGGTCTGTTTCATTATCCCTGCGAGCCTCTTCCTCTGCCTTAGCTGCATTCAGGTTGGAGTCAACCCGAGCCTGAAGCAAACTGCCGCGTGGACCTCCAGGCTGAGTGGACTTTTGAAGTGTAGCAAGGGGATCTCTTCCAAAGAAGATTCAAAAATAATTTCTTGGGAAATTACTTTTGAGAATGAATGAGAAAGTTGTGTCAGAATGGCACAAAAAGGTGAATGGTACTGTACCAATTCAAAGGCTGTCAGGGACCACATACAAGTTCTTTATTACCTTCACAGAGCTATAACCAGAGAAAGAAAGGGTGATTAGGTGATACAACTTGTATGTGCCAAAGAGAACTTGAAGCTGTTTGAGTAATTTGAAAGGTTTTACTAAATGAAGTAATGAGCTTCACTCCAGACGTACACCCAGTGCAGTCCAATTCCTAACGGTGATCCAGTAGACTAGAGCTAGAATTGTGAAACACCTTACGCATAGTTTGGGCAGAAGATTTGGGTGTAGGCACACTCCTCCTGGGCCATGCTACTTGCTGAGGTAATGTGGCCCGTGTTTACCAAGGATAAAATTTCATACAATCTGGCTAGGTAGCTTAGAATAAGAGTGAATCTGTTTGGAGAGTGGTTTGGAGGAGACTGGTTTTGTATCTGGCATCTCAAAATTTGCTTGGGAATGATTTTAGACAGGTCTGATTGCTACAGTTGCAGGGGGCTTTGTGTACGTTGCCTTATCCAGTGCTTTGATGCTCCAGAAAACCCCCTCTGGAGAGTTGTTTGGATCAGACCACGCTCCTTTTCTGCCTCTTCTTACTGATGAACATCAGGGTAGAGAGGCACACTGTGTGTTTCCTGCCATCATGATCTCACTGTACATATGACCACCTCTGCCCTGTGAGGAGACAAACAGAAAGGCAACCCTGGAGAGCCAGGCTAAGCTAACATCAGGATTTTAGCCTGATTTTCCATAAAGTCTCAGGCCCATAATGTTGCTTTTGAAATAGCTGGTCTTATAATTCAGCCTCTTAAGCTGCAGGTGCCACAGCAACAATGCCAGTACACCAACAGCAACAAATTAATAGAGGCAGAATAATAAGGCCCAGCTTTACTATGCTGATTAGAAGATGGCTTCTGAGTTCTGCTCCTGGTGCCGGGAGAGAATTTCCCTGTATCTGAACAAATTACAAAACTATTCAGTATTGATTTCATCCCTCTCTTTTTTCTTCCCCCAGATAGGAGAAAACACACATTTCAGAAGAAAATGCGAGCTTTTCATTTTCCTGTTGCATAAGCCAGGCGTTCGGGCAATCAGTCATGGGTCTGAGCCTCAAAGCAGGACCATATCAAGTGAGAAGGATTATTTCCAGGACAAGTAAGGGTAATGACATTTTTGAAGGCTTAATCTAACACATTTGAAGAGAGGGAGTTCAGAAGTCTTTTCAGCTGAGGGAGAAATGGAAAAAAAATCTGGAGTACCTAAAAGACTGTGCCTAATCTTTGTGAAGGGAGGTTTTGAGAGCTTTTCCTTGGAGTGTGAGCAGAAATGGTTTAAAAAAGAGGCTCGGCAGGAAAGAAGACATTGCATTCTGCACTTCTGTGACAGCATACAGATAAGGAACGAGATAAGGACATACGTGGCCATTAGAAATAGCCATATATTAGAAATAGAAATGCAGAAGGATTTAGAGATACACACCATTTTTTTTAGGAGAGGTGATGTATTTCACCACTTTGAACAATTATCTCCACCTTTTCTCTCCTTCGTTAACATTTAATGCACTTTGTTACAGACAGGAAAAAAAGATGTATGCTACAGCTTGATCAGCCTATGCCATCTTCAGATATTTTCAGACAGTTTTTACATTTCTTACTGTAATACTCTGTCACCTAAGTAAAACAATGAAGCTCTCATTCTGTCTGTACCATTTCCAGAAGTAGAGATGGTTTCAGCCCCAGAAAATAACAAAGTTAAGCATCTTATTTTTGTCCAAAGCATTTACTAGAAAAAAAGAAATATTTTGAAGATATCTTTATAATTGTTTTTCTAACCTTGTCTATTCACTCACACTTTTGCCTTTATTGCAGATACTAATGAAATCAGTCGTATCATACAACATACCTGCACAGAAACAAGATAATTCAATAAATTTTCTCAAATCCTTGTGGCTTTGATTTGAGTACTCAATCTAATGAAATGCAATTAAACCACCATTGAGAGCATGACTGGAAGAAAGTGCCAGTGTGTTCATCACTCACAAGGTGGCTTGGCCAAACTAAAGTTTGAGGTTTAACACCAAAACATATGCAACAGAGATAGTATTAATGTAACTTTCATATTGTCACCTCTACTAAGAGGGAAAGGAAGATTTGCCTTCAGAACAAAGGGATGACAAGTACAGGCCCCTATTAACTATGAACAGGTTTCCATCCTCCATTCAAAAGCAGTAAGTCACCTAAGACTCCAAACTAACATTCAAATCAGTTGTCTGAGTTTCAGGTCCTGTACTGCCTGAATCACATGCCATTTATCATGAAGTTTTTTACCAGTGGAAAGACGTAACATTTTTTGTCATATTACTAGGAAGAAATAGTTTTCTTTAGATTAGCTATCAAGCTTACTTCAGTTGGTTACAATGCTTCTCACAACTGTTTCTGTCATTTTAGACATGAGCATGCCCCATGGAATCACTGCCTGCTGCAGCAAACAAGCTACTGCTGTAATTTTTCTGATTAGGTCAGTGACAGATCTGTGCCCACTTTGTTGAAATGCTGCATACTTTCACCATTGCAGTTTTAATGGAGATACCAAGTACTTAGTGGAAAGTAGGAGCCTGGCATTTGGGAGAATGCAATCTGGGGAGGATTTTGGAAGAGCTCGGACCAGGTTCTCATCTACAATGAAATCGTACATTGGGCACTTGAAGGTAACGTATGTGAGGAAGGTAACTCTTAAGTCACCCCTTAGATATCCCTGAAAGAACTACAGCAAACTAAAGGCTGCTCTTGGTTACATCAATAGTAGGACTCAGAAACAGGGATCAAGAGAAGACTGGATTTACTCTTTCTCACCATATTTTATTTTTCTTTTCACACACAGAGGAGAAAAATACAATAAAAGGGGGAAGAAAGACAGATATTGAAGATCTGCAGAAACAAGCAATCTGTACATTTCAGGTTAGTCTAGTGTTATTCCATTATGGCTGCTTTAAGGTCCTTCTGGTGCTTAAATGGTGCAAAGATAGTGGGAATGGAATGGAAGCAAATCGTGCTAAAGGTGCTTGTAATAATAGCTCTTGAATAGAGCTAGAATAGAATAGAACTTGACAATTATTTTGTAGGAATACCTGGAATTCAGCATTTTATGCCTGAAAGGTTTTTTACTTAGTTTTAATATGGAAAATTAATTTTGTCTTGTACTTTAGGTAAATGTCATAGCTGGGTTTAGAAGATTTGTGGCAAGATATAATTAGCATATTAATCCATATTCTTTGTATTTGGTACAAATAATTCAGAATTTCAGGAGCATTTTCAACCCAAAACAATTTCATCTGAGTATGGAAAGAAAATATTTTTTTGTAAAATGCTTTTTAAATTTACTTGTTTATCTATGTCAAATAGAGCATCAAGTGTTAACATAATTAGGATAATGCACTTGTAACAAAATGCTATTTCACATAATGTAACAAATCTGGGATTTATTTTTATTGGTATTTCTTCTGCGTTTCAATACAGTTGTCATGACATAAGTCTCCTAATTGACTTAAATGTGAACTGGAATTGATCAATTTATTAGAGGAGCAATCATTAGGGTACTGGGAGCTCATATTTGTCATATGGCTTTACTCTTAAACACAAGTTTGAAACTTTAACCTCCATATTTTGTTTTTATTGCTCTCTTCTTTAGTTATCATTTAGACAAACCAGCATTGTTTGTGAGATTCCTCTTAATAGAGCAGCTGCAAATAGCACAAACACAAGATTCACTCTGCGGGAAGAATGTAGCACAATGACAATAAAAGGTTTCTAATTTGTCTTATTTGCAACGTTGGTGGGACTAGCTTATTCAGTCCTTCCTTATCTGTGAGCTTTACTCTCATCCCAGCTGCCTTTTTTTGCTTTTGAGGAGGTGTTGCAATGACAGAATCTGCCAAATCTCTCTCTTGTCCACAGGTTTCAAGAATCCTGTGGACAATATTCTGCATTGCCTTTCAGCAAACAATGGGGGAGTTTTGGAAGTCTTTTTATATTCATTCCTATAGAAGAGCAAATAACACTCAGTGGAGTAATGAGGGTCTTGATATTTTGTTACTAAGAATTGAAATTCGGATTAAAAACCTTAAAAACAGCTCCTATAGTGAGCTCAGCCTTTACTGGAAATGTGCCAGGGACTTGCTTTTTACAGAGTATTCTGCTAGGAGTGGCTTAAGTAAAAGTAAGCTGCAAAATAGTCTTACTCAAGTACCCTGCTGAGACCAGGCAGAGAAAGATTCCGCGACTGAGGAAGAAAAGGTTGGTAAAAGACATTAGGTAATCACAGGTTGTTCCTATACCCAAGGCAGGAGTTTTCAGTTCTGTAAAATTTAAATAAGAAAAATTACTTCAGCTATGCGATGTTTCCTGTAAATGTTCAGGATGTCCAATGACTCCTGCCATTCCCAAAGGTCCTGCATCTTCACTGGAAAAAACCTGCAAATCTCTCATCCGTGGGAGCACCCAGACCTCAGCCATCAGAACACAGCTTCCTTTTTCATATGTTTTTACTGTACTGGCCAATTTCAGTAAAATTTTGCAAGGTCTTCAAATGTATTTGGTGCTTACCAACTTTAGGAAAATGATAGATAGGAGAAATATAAGTGAATCACTGAAAGAGAAGTTTATTGCTTAGCTCATGGATATATGAATCAGGGTTTGTGAGTACCCCTTTGAAAACTGAAACTTAATTTTAAGTGACCCATACCCTCAGTTGTGAGGTTTTGCATTTCTCCTGAATGGTTTTATTGCTGGAAACAATATCTACTTGAGTAACATAACTATGCAGATTTTTTTTTTTCCCATTAGGAAAATTGCACCTTGTTAATATGCTGGGACATTGATTTCTCCCAGTGATATAACCCCACTCCAACAATGCATTGTCTTGGCTTAGGCCTTTAAAGATTACTGTTTTTCAGAATTTAAATGGAATAGATGCTTCTACCTAGGAGCCATTACTGCTCTATGAAGTATTTTTATATGTTCACAGCATGGATCAGGTGCATGCTACAAACTGAGGCAAGAGAAAGGGCACAGTAGACTTCACAGAACATTTTTCTTTTACATTAGCTGCTAGACAAAAAGGCAATAAAGCCAGAAACATGAAGCTAATGACCTGAGTTATTAACTTTGTGCCAAATTCAGAGTTGTTGAAATTCACTGCAAGACTGGTAGCATTAATACAGTCCTATTTCCCCAATTCCAAGGTAAACTGTGATTATGATTTTCCACCCATCTGGACTATGCTATGTGAGACTGTCTGCATCCTCTTTCCTGTCGCTGAGGTAAGTGCTCACCGAATGCAGTAAACATGTAGTGGCAGCCAGAAATACAAATTAGGACTCTATATGTGGAAAGTGGCTTAAATTATTAGAAAATGGGATTAAGAAGTTCAATTCAGCTTGCCAGTTTACGTCACAAAATATTTTCCAAGTGTAAACTGTGGGCTTATGGAGAGAAATGTTAACAAGAACCACACTGCAAAACATAATAGATGGACATCCGTAGTTTTAGTCACAATAAAAAGTTTAAAGAAGTGAATCAAGCAAGAGTTAAGAAATGACCAAAAGAGAAAGCCATAGTCTTTATGGGTGTCTCTAAAACATTTTACAGGGCTGAATCTACAAATCTACAATTTCCCAGCAGATCTTCGCCTTGTCTCAAGTTTGATTTATCCAAGGGGAAGTAGCAAGATGACATTAAGGCCCCTTCCTGTTATACTAGTCAGTAGGCATAACCTAGGGGACTGTTTCTTCCATATGCTGTACAAACATAAAGTCAGTCGGCACCCCAGAAAGCTTGCAGAGTGATCTATAATACAGGATACAAACACAGCTAAAGACTGCCTGGCAGGGAAACATGCAATGAGTGGGACATGTTCTTGAGGCATAAGAAACTTAGCCAGAACTACCTTTTCTTCATTTCTGAGAGACAAGGAAAGTCAAGAGAGGACAGAAAAAGAACTCAGTGTGGTATGTTTCCTACAAGGAATTACATCAGAAACCGATAGTTCAATATCTTATTAATAGAAGTTGGTTTTTCTTCCTTTGGTGCTTTGTTCATTGCCATAAATTGATGTCACTGTCGTCATGCATTAATTCAGACAATGGGGAAAAGGCAAACAGAATGTTTTGACAGAACTGCGTCCCCCTTACAACAGGTATTCTTGTTGTATGCTTACTGCTGTGCTTTTCTGCTTCTATATTTATTGTTCAGGGAGGAGTAGAATTTGAAAGAAAAAGAAAAATTCTGATTTAAAATCATTTGTGATCTGTGCTTCAATTCCCAAGGGTTTGTTCCAGGGTAATTTTGTCAAGGTAGGGCTACTGGAGCAATTACTCAGTCTATAGTACCACACAGTGATGTGTATTGAGTAATATGATGGAGCTATGACGGTGCCACTGCATAGTCCCCTATCATGACACCACCAGCACTGAACCTGATGGAAGTGTTGGCAGTGTTGTGTGCAGTCAGTTCCTCGTTCCACTGTAGAGGAGCTTTTGACAAAAAATGCCAAGCCTTCTATAGTTAACATTCTCTATGAGATATCTTGGGAGTTAACACAAGGATCATAGTTTTAAATACAGAGTTAAAACCATGCAGAACTCTTTTATAGCTGTAATGTAAATATTCTCAGTTATGGGGTTAGTAAATCACTTGAAGGAACCTTTGCCCTTATCATGCCTCTGCTTTACAGCTTTAATATGCAACTAACGTTTAAAGTTTAATCTAAAATGTAAAGGAAGCCTGTGAAAACTTTTGTTTAGTATTTACTTGCATTAGAATTGTAGTCTTATTGTTGCTCACAGCTGTTATTAACATACATATGTTGTATTTCAGCTGTGTGGGTTAAAGTTTAATAATATCTCTGACATATAGGGAAAAATAAGAAAATGCAGTGATTCCATGAAGGAGTAAATATTGTCTAAAAGTGCAATGTATTCAGTATAAGATGAACCATCTGGCAGCCTGTGGATTGTACATAAAAATTCCAGGTTTGCCTGTAGTGTTACCCTGCACTGGTTTACTTTACTACGAATTTTCCATTCCATATTACTTATGGATATGGATACTATGACATAATTAAATAATCATGCATTCTTCTACCTCAGCCCTCAACTACACGTTACCTGATATCTGAAGGGCCAATTCCTTCTCTTAGGCAAGGGTTCCTAGCCGCAGAAAGGAAACAAAAGATATAATCTAGTTTTGAGTAGATCTTAGATAAATAAGCTATTTGTCACCTTTCAGTATCTCTTTGCTACATGTCATTATTATAAAGCAAAGCTATTTTTCCTACTAGTGTACAGAACTAATATGAATCCTTGATGCTAGCAGTCATAATCACTAAATATATTATTTAACCTTATTATTGTTGATTTTTCCTGAAAGTCCTTTTCTTTTCAGAGTTCTGTATCTCCTTAACCTTCCCAGCAGAGATAGTGAGACAGTGTCAACATAATAGCCATCCCTTTTGGAAGATCCCAGTTTCTCACAACAGCATCTTCTCCCATAACATCTCTCCAAATTATTTAAATGAGTCTGTTATGATGTTTAGAAGTACAGGTCTCCTGCTGTTTGCTCTAGTTTTTCTCCTTATGCCCTTACTCAAAGCATCCTGGTGATGGTGGGAATGGCATAATGACAATGAATCAATTTGAAGTTGAAAGCTACAACCCAACAATTTTATTTGTTTTCAGAAATCAATAGCATAGATGTAAAAGAGACATAAGTGACATTAGAAATGTAGTGAATTTCCAGCTGTTAAAAGGAATTGCTTTCTCTGGAATCTGTTACTGCAGGCAGCTGAGATGAACAAATCTGCAACAGGTTTAAATGCTTTCTTCTAGGTG
>WAAD01001444.1:1830-17685 GCA_013389945.1 Fregata magnificens
ACCTCATGATTTTACATCTGCCATAATAGTATTCATCATGTGAAGTTCAGGCATTGTGGAAGAAAAACAAAATCCACACGTGCCTGGTTTTGCTCAGGTTTCACTCATTGTTCTGTAGCTTAGTAGTAAGCAAATCTCCAAGTTATCATACAGAAAGGAGATATTAGGTTTGGGGTTTATTTCTTGGTTGGCAGAACTGGAGATGCCCATATCTTGTACGTTCCAAGGTGAAGATGCAGGGTTTTCTGTTTAGGAAAAAAACAGAAAGCTTTCTCTCCTAAGGCTACTATGAGTCTGTAGGACTGCAAACAAAACTAATGACCTCTCCCCATCTAAGAAAGAAACACCGTGCAGATGTAACAACAGTACATGAAAGCTATTTATGATATGAAAGCTACTATCATTTGACCACACTGTGCTTAATTCCTTACATCGTGCGAATAAACTCTGGCAAGTGCTGGTAGGACCTTCCCAAAATGTAAGATGGTAGATCTCATGCTGTAAGGAACCGTCAGTCTGAATAGAAAAAGTCAGCTGTAGGCAAGAAGAAAGAGTAAGACATTCCTGTGAAGTCCTTTGAGGTAATTGGCACATGTCCATACACTAACATTTTTACTGTGCTTCTTAAAAACACACACACAGACACACACCAAAGTTCCCTCACCATGCTTGTCCTTTTTTAGTCTTTTCTGAATCTCTGCATAGCCTACCTTGTTGTTACTCTATATTGAGATAACCCATCTCCTACTTCACCATCCTGTCCCTCCCATCTCTAAGATTCAAATCATGACGGATTTTGAATTCCCAAAAGCAGCTCCTTTATTTAGACTAGGTGGTTTGAGCTCTCAGAGGTCAGTCAGAGTCAGGACACCAGGAACGCAAGAGAAACTCCTGCTGAATTTCTTGCAGGTGGAAAACTAATGGAACAACACTGAACATAAAGCAAATAGCAATTATTAAAAGCAGGAGAGTCTTTGTGAAACAGTTTGTATTTTATTCAAGATCTATTCTGAAAGACAGAATAAGACTGCATAAACCTTGATAAAGTTTTTGAAAATGTTCCTTCCCTTTTTCGATAAAGGTGATTTAGGCTGTATTTTTTTACTACTTGACTGTGGTTGTTTTATATTTAAAATATTATTCAGCTAAATTCACAACATTTGTAACTTTTTTTAGGCACTGAAGAGGATGTAGTGAAGTCAAAGAAAACTTTCCGAAGTCAAGCTGTGGTAAATCAGAATGCAGAAACAGAGCTTATGCTGGAAGGAGATGATGATGCTGTTAGCCTGCTCCAAGAGAAGGAGATTGACAACCTTGCAGGTAATTATGTTTTTCATTACGACTAATATATGAGCCAAAAGGCTCTTTTAAACTCGTTAGTTCTTAACCTTTGTGATTAGTGTCTTAATATTGACAGCTAAGTATACAATTACAGTATGAACAGATTCTTTGTGTTCTAGATTTAATATGATGTCCTACTTCCATGTTCATCAACTAGGGGAATTGATTACAAAGCATGTGCCCATGGCACAGTCTTTCAGCAGAGGTGCGAGAAATAGCAATACCTCAAGTACTTTTATTACTGCCTGTGACTTGTTGTTGAAAATTCTGTAAAACCGCTGTGGGAACGTCTCTTTTTTATGATTAAATTGGAAATGTGGACGAATTCCATAACTCAGGGTTTTGTGAGTGAAAGTGTGGTTGTGCACATTCATGACCTGATCCCAAGTGCCACGCAGCTTGTGGAGAGACACCTGCGCTCCTGCTGGCACCCACTTCTCTCACTGATGGAGTTAAGGGGGATCTGCAGTAACTCAACCCATCTGTCACAGGGAGGGAAAAAGTTGCCTGTTGTAAACAGGGTCTAAGAAGGAATGAAACTGTAACCAGGCTATGAACTTTGTTAGTTAGCAGATGAGCTGGGAATGAATCCTCTGTAAAAACGAACATGAGAGATCCCTTCTGGTCCTTTCTCCCTGTGTGAAGGTATGCAGTGAGGTCTCAGTTTTATCCGTCTTCTGGCAGGTTCTGTTACAGTTCTGTCTGCAATACTACCTTTCCCGGGGATGTAGTCTGGAAAGAAAGGCATGTTGAAAGTTGAAAATGCACTCTGCTCTCAGATGAGATAAAAATGTGAGAACTGTGAAATGCAGTATGAAATTTTTATATTTTTAAAATAACTTTATTAAATTACTCCACTAAGGGGAAGTTTTGTGATGTCTCAGTGTTTTTCTCTGCATAATTGAGTGTCTAGAATAGCTACCTTTGCTCCTGCACTTTCTTCTGATGACAAAGTGGAAATTTGTAGCAAAGATAAGATCATAAATAGATGGTAAAACCAAACCAAACCAAGCAAACAAACAAAAGCAAAAAATGCCTACATGAAAGTTAGTCTCATACTTTGAAACTAGAGCAGAGCTGAGGGAGGAAGTAATGCTTTTATTTGGGAGCAACCTTCAGTATATGATTATCACAGTTAATATGTCAATCCCCTTGCTTTCTCAGTCTGCAGCTAACCATTGCTGAGACACTGTTGTCTGAAGTCAATAAAAGAGTGCGTCAAGCAGGACCATTACTGGGATAATTTGATCGATGTCCCTTTCTCCTTTAGTAGGAAAACTCAACACTGCTTTGGCTAAGTTCTTAGATATAAGAACAGTGCTTCCAACTAAATATGCATACAGTTGCTATAGTTTAAAGGCTGCAATATGCAATTACATTGAAATATTGATTAGAACTGCAAAGTGGACATGAAAAATACTTGCCCAGTCTGGCAAATCCCACAGTCAGCTATGAAGTTCTTATATATACCCCAACACTGCCATTTTGTTCAAACACACGGATGCAATACAATTTCTATAGCTACATCCTTCTGCAAAAACCTGGTATTTCAATGCGTCCTTAAGTATTTATGTGCAACGTACCCTTTTACTAGAGATCACTACATATATGACATCCCCTGCTCCTTCAGCACATGGCACAGTAATTCTAGTCCTTTCCTTTTACAGTTTGTAGAAATTGGGAGATATTGTTGGTGTTAGAAAAACAGAAATTATAGAAATTGAAATAAATTAACTTTTGAAATATTGGCAGTGTCAGAAATTAGCCTTTGTGTTCCCTATCAACACTAACAGGGCAAGCAAGGTGCCTTGAAGTGTGGTGAGGTGATGTGGTAATGGTGCTATATGCGTACCAAAAACTGTGAACTTCTCAAAGAGAACCAACATTCCACTACGTCATTTTTACTATCAGATTTACTGCAGCCTTTGCTACTCGACTCTTGGTCGTTTTTGGAGGTGAAAAGATTTTGAGAGTTAATTGTCACACATGGTATCATACGTGTCTTCTGTAAATGTTAACAATCAGTGAAAAAAACCTGAGTCCCTCCATACCCTCTGTTTTGCCTCATGATTTTGCATGATTTTTCATATAATGGTGCCACTGCTTTCCCCTGTTTTCAGTTTATGCAACGTGACTCTGAAACTTGAGTCCAGTAACTGAAATCAAGAAAAGCAGTAGGCAAGGAAGGTGGGATTTATGCCCAAGAAGGTTAGAACAACCTCTGATGGCTCTGAAGAGCAGCTCCCAATAAAGCCACACTGTCCATTCTTGTCTAATTTTAAAGAGATTTGTATAGTCAGTGTATGTGATCTGGAAATCTTTGAGATATATCAAGTTATGGTATATCACGGCATCATTTATATCTAGTTACTGTTCAGAGTGGAATGATACATAGGAATTTCTATATTCAGATATGCCTCCAATTTAACTTTAAAGCTTAAATCAATTTAAACCTGGTTTACAATGATTTGGATTGCCTCAGTAAGGGATAGGAATTAAACAAAATCATTATAAACCAGGTTTTAATTGATTTAAGATTGTCTGCATTTAACTAAAACAATTTAACATTGTTTATTCCATGAAACTGAGGCACCTTTTAAAAAGAGGAGACCTTAGGTTTTAGAAAACTTTTAAGTAAGAGAATATAAATATTACAATATTTCGATTTGTGAAGTTAAAACTAAAAAAAAAAATGAAAGTTTGAAACAGATTGAGACTGTTCATACAAAGTTATCTGAACATACCTTTTGTTCCAGGGAGTCTTTATAGTTTTTCATCAACCATGTGGCACAAATCAATGTAAAGTTCACTTTGATAAATTACATATGGGATGGAGAATTTTTAAATAATTATAGTCTGAATATTTTATTGTATAATCTCAGTATTCCATATGTTGCAATGGCAGTTGGTCAGATTTCATTATATTAAGTAGCATTTTAATAAAATATAAAAATCAGATTCCATGTTATTATGGTCTTAGAATTATGACTCCTAAGCTTGCATCAAGATTTTTAACGAAAGCAGTATTTTAACTGTCTTACAGTATGAGTTATCAAAAGATGTTGTTCTTGTTTTAACATTTATGTATTAAAATATTTTACATTTTTCTGTTTCAGTTTTAGCTCCTTTTCTTCCCAGACTGTTCACTTCAAGAGGCAAGTCACATCTCTGTTAGAACTAATGATTGAGATAGCGCAGTCAATTTTAACAGTTTTCTAATATATTGTGAATCTGTGGGTAATACAATCAAATCCACTGTAGTGAGTTAATATTACTAACTCTTCTCCTTTTCCTTTCTTTTTCGATTTTCTAATGCTGCTGTAAGGCTCTTAAATACTTACCTTTTCTCTTAAGAGCCTGAGAATGCAAATTTGCTAACAGTTTGTCTTCTGCTTAGGAGGCAATTTTTTCAAAATGAAAAATATGTGGAAGTATTCTAATATCATAAGCTGGCATTCTCAAAGGGAAATATGTTTTAATAGACAATTAATATTCTTTCTCTGAACTTTTTTTTTTAAAGCACTGATCTTGCACTGAAATAGGTCATAAAAAAAAAACCAAACCAGAATAAATGTTGAACCACTCGGGTTTTATGAATTTTACATTTTAGAAATACGTTCTCTTCTCTTTGTTCTGAATTTGCAGTTGACTTGCTGCGAATTGTTTGTGCACATCTGAGAGCAGAATTTAGGCTTAATGACGTTTTTGAAAGATACATGTTCTGTAACTGGAGCACATTTCATCTATTTTGTCATATGGCTGGTGGCAACAGCAAATAGGCCCCAGCCAAGCAAAGCATCCCTGACAAAGTCTTTTGCTACTCTCAGAAGAGTAGTTTTTAGAAAGAAAAAAGGAAATAAAGATAGGAGGATATGAGGCTTTGGGTTATTTTAGGCAGACAAAAGGCTTTGTCAGGCATCTGTCTGGTTACTTGCATGGGCTCAGTCAACTCAGAATCTGACTTCCTCATAAGCCATGGTGAATTACAGCCTCACAACAGTCTTGCAGGAATAAATACATATTATTTGTTCCATTATATGAGGAGATTGAGCGACTCATCCAAATAAACCCAAGAAAAGCCATTAACTGCCCTTAATGCATCTTAGTCTTAACGTATCTTAACCTTCACTATAGAATCTTCCCTTCTTGGACATCTGTCTCTAGGTGGAAGGAAACTCCCCACAATGCAAATGTGCCAGGAAGGTTTGAGTGAGTCGCAGCATCCCAGCACTGCCCTAACTTTTAGCAACCCTGAACTTCAGTGTAGAAATATTTCTAGAAAGCAGCATTACTACTGCTAAACAAGAGCTGATCTTCCATCCAAGCCAGCATGGGTAGCTAGTCCACATTGGCTTGAGGACTAAATGTGATAAGCCCTTTATCCAGACTTCTTGGTAGTGTGCTGAGTGTATTGACTTACTGCCTGTGCTAAGGAACACACTGGGTCATGAGGATTTGACAGCTTGTATTATTATTAATGAGATATAAGACCTTTCACTTCCAGGTCATCTGTTTGAAGTCCAGACAAGACTGGTGGTAACAAAACATTATCAACATCTGTTTTGTGGCCTATGCAAAATAAGCCCTTTGTCTCATTTCAGACATGCTAAGAGAAATCATCATGATTTTGAGCAATTTCCAACTGAAAAAATATTTGACACTGTCATTAAAGGAAATTGGAATAATGCCAAAAGTTCTACTACACAGAGTTACAGTTAAAATTGTATAGCAGTACCTAAAAAAAAAAAGTAAATAATTTAGCCCATAGGGAAATCATATATTCCAGGTTCTAACAAAGGACTCATTTACATTTCTGAAATTATTTTGAAGCCTTGCATAGGGCCAGATGCAGTAATAAAAACACTAACACACCAAGAAACTGCATCTAAAGCCACAAAAAGCTCCCACAAAATAAGTATTTGGGATGGAAAATTTGAATACAATTGACTCATCTTTATATATATGATATGCGTTCAACATTTATACATATATATACTTAGCTACAGTAACATTTCTTATGGCCAAAATCTGAGACCGAATTTTCTTTACAAGAGTTGACCAGTGTAGACAATCTCTGGTAAGCAAAGCTGTTTGCAACTTTTTCTTACCTCTTCTTAAGCAGTAATGGAGGGGCACATTTTCTTCTTTTTTCTTCTGTTACCATCTCAATGGTTTTAAGGTATGTAGGATCATTTCTGTTGTTTTTGTTAATGGAGTTAGACAAACGGTAGATTTTCTTAATTAAAGAAAAGAACAATAACTTGGGCCTTTGCTGAGAAGGCAGATTTTCAAATTATTAGATTTTGCAGGGAAAAAAAACCCCATCATTTGTTTGGGGCTGGCTAGAGAAAGTTTTGTTACATTATCATCTGCTGTCAGAGTAATGGGTTGAAAGAAAGGACCAAATAGCACATTATATTGTCTCCAGCAGTGACCACAGCCTACCCAGGAGGTTTTGGAGGAGAGGAGAGGAATCACCTTCATCCCTCTCAACTCCTGGAGGGCAAAGCATGACAGTGGTTCCAAGAGTGGTCTCATCTTCCCTCTGCAACCCTTCTCCTCCCTCCTTGGTGTGTCCTCTCCTGCGAGGCTGGGAGAGCCCTGCTGCCCATCACATGCTCTCCTTCCACTAAGGCAGTCGCTGTCCGTACACCAGTGGCTCTGAATGGCACTGACAGTCTGTAGGGACCCCAGGGGGGCAGAAAGCAGCAACCACAGGGGGCGCCCAGGAAGGACTGTAACAAATATGCAGTGATGTTTCCTAATAATTCTCTCTCAGCCTCCAACAGCTTGCACCTCTGAGGCTTCCAGAGCCAGAGGTAGTAGTTATACTCTTTCCTTTTTTCCCATTTTTTCTCTCTCCTCTCTCTTGCACTCATCTTCTTCATCACTCTCTTTTTCTCTCTGTCTGGAGATGGCTAAGGTACCTTAAGCCTTTCCATATTTTATGTTTTTTTTCTTTAAGAAAGTATGTATGTATATGTGCACGCACAAGTACATCAGTTAAATAACAAATACTGAAGTTTCATTAGAAAACACCAAAAAAATTCTTAATATTTCTCCTAGTTCTTCAAGCTTCTCAGTGGAAACTATTCACCGAATTCAGCATGCACTCCTGAGTAGTTTTGCCCCCTCAAACTCCATTTTTCTTGCAAATTAGCATTCAAGATAGGAATGTCATTGCGGGGCATTGCTTGTTTGGGGAAGGGACAGGAATGTGGAAGAAGAGTGATTCTTTTTCCCTTTTTATGGTAGACACGTAACCACACAAGCCTTGTACTTCCAAACATGGAAATTTAATTCAGCCAGATTTACATAGTTTCTGCTTATTATATATTCAGATTTTCATCCTCAAGCCTAAGTATAAAAAAGAAAAACATATTTGTATGAGTTTAATTTAGAGTATAGATTCAGGCATAAACTGAAAACAGTTACATTTTTGATATGTAGTTGGCTTTCACATTGAAAAAAAAAAAGCCCCACAGTTTCTATAACATACTATTTTTAGACAACTCAGTGTTTATTCTAATCATTTTTTCCACATTACTATCCAAAATAGCTTAATATTTTATGAGGTGGTTGTCAGTCACATATGATAGTGCTCCTAAGCACAGCTTTGAAGAGCTCTTCTCTTTGTACCTTATTACACCCCATTCTAAGTCTGAGCATCTTCGACTTCTAAAAAGGCAGCCGGATTTCCTGCTTTCCAAGCTTTAAAATTAAATCAATTCAAACTTTGTTGTTTCGTATTTATGAAAGGCTCTGAGCGTGCTTCATGTGCTCTTAGTGTCCACTCATACCAGTCTACTTAAATTTCTTTTTTTTCCCCATAACTTGCAAAACTTTTTATTTGAAACTTCTAAGGCTGCAGAATTAGGCTACAACGGAGCCTACGAGTGCACATTTGCCTAGTGCATAGGTCTGTGCCTTCTCCCTTGTCCTGAAGTACCACACCCTGGATGGAACTCGTTAGCTGATCAAAGTTCAAGCTGATGAGCTACCTGATATAGAGGAGAGAGACTGCAGAAAGACAGGCCTAGACATAAGGAGCCAGACTCCACAGTTCTGCACCTTATTTCATCTTCACTATGCAGTTGATTTCCGTATGAAAATCCCTGTTCTCCAAAATCTTCACAAGACCCTATAGCAACAGACCTATGTAGATTAGTGGTAGGAATGTATCCAGAACTTTCACTGACCTATGGACAGGATTTTTTGCACTTTTTTGGTTGTTTTGGCATTCGTGTTATAGAAGCAAGCTAAAAAATCGGTCAAGAAGACAGTTGGGTGGGTCCTGGTTTCATTGGCCAGAAATTGTACAAGAGGCAGCCTCATCCAGTGCATTTGGGCAGTCCTCACTGGTAGCCTGTTACGCAAGTGCTTTTAGCTTGGCTTTCTAAAGAAACAAGGTTTACTTGAGTGTCCTCTGTCAGCCTCTATCTTTGTAATTTCTGAACCTGGAAGCCATTTTGAACAAACTTTAACACAGGAGTAAGAATTTCAGAAGCAATAAAATTCCTGCAGTGAAATCAGGTTGTTAAGGAAGAAAGCCTACATGACAGAGCCTGCCATATCAGTTCTCCTTTTATTAGGTACCGGAGAATCTTTGTGGGAGAGTCTTCAGAAGTTCCCTAACTGTGGGAAAGCAAAGCATGCAATCAATCAGTAGACACAGTTACACCCAAAAACATTCTTTATTCATTCTGGTGTTGTTTAGAGATACTCATATTTTCAGAAAATTTTGAAGTTACAGCTATTGAATCTTAGATAATTCTTCCAAATATACATAGCAAGTTATATGCTAATTCAACAGGTTAGTTCTGTCTTCCCACACACATATAGGAGTAGCTAACCAAATAAGTGAACTTTAAAATATCACAAGCTATCTGAACACAACACTTCACTACAGTCTCAAGAAGTATAAGGCTTACAGTTTATCCTGAAGAGCTTTTCCAGAATGGAGACTAGAAGAAATGAAAGCTGAGGGCTCACATCTTTCATTTCATTTCTAATCAATTGAGCTCCATTGGCATGACAAGGTACACAAGCTGGACTATATAAGATACCTGTCAAGTCTGGTTTACTCAGACTTGCAACTGGGATTTGATTCCTCGTGTTCCTGACTCGTTACAAATGAGCTCCTGTTTCAGTGGTATACTGGTACAGTAGGATGCTATCTCTGCTTTCTCCTTTCCTCTTCCAACATTAAATATGCTTTTCTGAGGTGTGTTTTTTCTGTTACCTTTTGATTAAATAGACAGCTATAGTGGCTCTCTCAGAGAGAAAAACTGTCACTTATGTGGGCATGTTCAGCATCACTTAAGGTTTTCTAGGTTGAAAAGAAGTACCTTAAATTTTACCTGAAAATGAGGAGAAAGCTAGTGTGGGTCATAGTGCATTAGTGTAGTATACTCACATCTGGATGCACTGCTTAACAATCAACATCTTAGTTTCTAAACCAGCTTAAATGACTCAGTCCTTCCAAGGTATAGCTTCAGGCAGAGCACACTGTATGAATCTAATTTTGAAGTGGCAAATGTGTGCATTGCAGTAGTGAGGTCCCTATCCCAAACATTTAAGTTTCTGGCCAGCTGTAAATCATTAGGGGGAGTCTTGATTATTATTAATACCTGATCATCTGGCAGTTGGCGCTCGAACACGTCCTGGAACAATACTAAACCCACATAAGCCACTCAGAGCTTGAGCACAGTTCAGAGCTTCTCATGTATGCCACAGAGCAAATCAGGCTTTACCTGCAAAAGGGGGCAAAAGTTGATTTTTCTGAGTTGGGTTAGGCTGTTACACACACAGCTAATTGTTCCATGGTGAGAAGATAACTAATAAGATTGACTTTGACACAGTATTGAGCTTGTCTCTGCATATTCTGTAACGATTCTATTAAGTGGTTGCTTTCTATCACACTTTGAACAATATAAAGAAATACTTATTCCTAGGAATATTGTGAAACACATTTTCTCTCAGGAAGAAATACTATTTTGTATTTTTCTTTCAATGTGATCAGGAACGTATGGAATTTGAATAATGATTTATCTGTGGAGGTGCATATGTCAATTCATATGTATGGAAAGTACACATTTGAGAGAAAGTATATATTTGAGAGAAAATAACTTTTTTTGCCTTAAGCAACACTATCTAACTATTTTCACAATCTCATCAAAAATGTGTATTGGCTTCTTACTATTTGATTCACAGTTGTAATATGTAAGATTATTTTTATTTACATTTTCTTTTTAATCAAACACATTTGTTTGCTGTTATGGCACCACTTAAGAGAATTGAGTTGCTGTAATTGTTTAGTTATTGTTGCTGAAAAAGACCATTGAAGTTGATCTTTGATGTTAGTAGTAGTGTTACATGCTTTATGGAGGAAAGGGGGAAAAAGTGGGGAAAATTTTGGATATCAGGGCCTATCCACACTGGCAATGACATTTAAACAAACAATAAAAATCAATCCCTCCCTCACAATATGAAACATATGATTGTGCAAGAGTAAAAAGCCAACAAAGTAAGCTTGGATATCTCTGAAAACAGGGAAAAGGAATTGGGGTTGTTATTCAGTGGGGGAGGAGAAAAACAAGGTTATAGTCATGTTTAGACTTAGATTCTGGGTTTTGCAATCAAAAAGTTGTGCAAATTATTCTCTTTATTGAAACTGTTGAAAGTGATATGTAAAGGGAGCTCTATATATACATTCTTATAAAAGCCTTGGCTTGAGTGGAGGAGTTACTCCCTGTATCTGCTGTAGTGGAGAACAAATTGGGGGCAACCATCCTTATGTAAGTTCAATATATTTACTGCAGAAGTCTTTTTAAAGGGTAGTTTGGATCAGATTTATGACGACAATAGGAACAAAAAAGACTAAATTCTGTGAATTGTTTTTTAGGAATCTTATGTTGTTTACTTGTTATTTACATGGCAGTGCATGTATTATATTAATGACATTAATTGGTTGAAATATTTTTCTGACTACAGAGCTTTTCCCAAAGGCTTCTGGTGCCTATACCTGCTTCTTCTTGTATGCTATGTGATTTATATTACAAGAAACTGAAGTTTTTGTGTGCCTGAGTGTGTGTTATGTATAAATTGTTTCAAGTACAAGGACTTGTAGTCATTTTAAATGCAAGTCAGTGTCAGATACACTCGGCTTTAGAGTTAAAGTGCTGAGGAAATTTCAGTTGTCTTATTTCAGGTACATTGTGAGTGATTTTTAATAATTATTCTTAATGTTTAAAATTCTTGTTTAAGTATCATATCAAATTACAACAGTTTATTTGCTATTGCAAATTATAATGGTTTATGCAAACTATTTTACATAGTAAAGTTATTAGTTTCAGCTAATCTGTTTTGTATTTTCCATGTTAAACAGTATATGAAAAAAAGATTAAGATCTGTTTTTTTCTTTTAAAACAGTGTCAGCTAAAAATTAAACATTACAATATTTACCACTTTTTTTCTGAATAATTACCAGTAGATTGTAAAATTTAATTTTTCTAGTTGTTTGGATATGTTTTCAAAGCATTTGTCCCAGCTAGTATTTTTTCATCTATCACCAAAATATTATTTTAAAAGATAGACTTTTAAGTCTGTAGCAGGTAAATTGCTTGTTTTCATAATTCAACATATAAAAGCATATATCTTATCCTACTTAGGAGTAATTATGCCCAATCATCTTAACAAATATACCCCCGGTGTAATTTTCAGGCTCATAAATGTAACACATCTTTAGCTCTTACAGTTAAAAATGACAGTTTATGAAAATGAAAATGTTTGAAATAGCAGCTCAAAATACCACTCTTCTAGAGCTTTCCTTAAGAGGTGTAATTTTAGTGGTGTTGCTTTAGCAGATAGCAAGCTCTTTCACCTGATAGAACTTTTCACTTGCATTGACTTTCTTTGCTTGAACTTGAAAAATAGAAGAGCTACATACAAGGACTGAAGTCTCTGTTTAACAAAAATTAACGGAGGGGAGGAGAGAGATTACATTCTGCTTTTATTCACTGGGACCTTCTAATCCCACAATCATTTACTTTTCGAAAGGAAATATTATTTTTAAAATGTATATGCGCGGTAGCGTTTATTTTAGAAATGTAAATCACATGTGCCGACCACAGGGATCAGGCAAAGCGGAAAATTCTCCGTTTGAACAGATTACAAGACGTGTGGATCAAAGTGATTTCTGGTCTGGTTTTAAGGCCAGAACTTCTTTCTTAGGTCGCTGCCTCTCTGCTATGGGCCGCCGCGACCGCTTCAGAGAGGTTGGGAAGAGGCAAGGCAATGATCCTTGAAAAGAGATGCTCTTGCTGACAGTCCCAGCAACTGACGAGCGCTCTGGACGCGTGTCCCCTCCACAAACCCCAAGCTGTTTGGTGGAGCGGAGCAGCCACAGGTTGGCTTTTCTCCGGAGCTGGAAGCGAAGTGCCCTCGGTGTTGCCGGTGGCTCTTGCTCTGCGCGGGGGGCGCCCGGCAGCATCCCCGTGTGCCGGGGCCGGCCGGGGCCCCAGGCAGCACAGCCCCGAGTGCGGCCACAGCCCCGAGTGCGGCCACAGCCCTCTGCGTTTCACTTCTCGATGCCTACGGCCGCGCTGGGAATGAATATTTACATCCCCCGCAAAAGCGCAGCTCGCCGCCGCCGCAGAGGGGCCGGGGTGAGGCTGGTAGCCGGAGCTCGGTATCTTCCCCGCATGCGAATGAGCCCGTCCCGCGGCTCTTGGCTCAGGTGTGCCCGGCTTTTGTTTCATTAGATTATCAATTGGGTTTGGGAAGGGGACCCAAAGCTTCCCGATAGTTCGGTGCCATATGGAAAATCTGCAGTATTTTGATTATGCTCTATGTAAACATTTTAATATCGGATCCTTAAAATCCAGAGACTATCCCAAAGGGGATTAAAACATAATCCTCTCTCTCTATAGCTGTAGTGGATTAATTTCGTATTCTCTCAGTGGCTGGCTTGCTCCCTGAAGGCTGCAACAGGACGACTCAGTGCTCCTTAAACATGCTATGGAATTGGAAGTTGTAATTGGAGATTTCCAAAGGACAAGTGTAAAAATGACACACTGTTAAGACCGAATATTTTTTCTCATTTTATGCGTTCAGGAGGAAAAAAAAATCTGCAAAGATTTTTTTAACTTAGTTTGAACACCCCCTCCCCCGAAATGTCATAATTTGACCACTGTTTATTACGCTTTCTGCTTCTTTTTTACCAAAAGAGAAAAGAAAAAAAAAAAAAGCCCAAAAGCAAACGTTTTGTCATCTGGAAAGTACAATAACGCTTATTCCTTGTCGCATTTTAATACCTCTGACATGTTTACATTGCGACAAATCTAGAATGTCATTTGAGCAGAACACAGGGCAGATGCCAAGGTACCGGTCCGAGAGCTCGGAGCCTTTTTCTCGGGAGGAGGAGGAGGAAGCCAGAAATCCCCGATTTCTCCTGCATTCAGTAACGGGCTAAGAAGTGAATGTCCCCTTTCCCTCCACATCCACCCCCTGCTTTTGCAGCTCTGCCCCCTCCTCCAGTAGGTGAGTGCACGTCGCTAGCACACCCGCTAGCCGGGGTGCACCTATTGTCTTCTCCTGGGTGTCAGATTATAGGTTTTGGCCTTTTGACCATTAAATAGCGGTGGCTTTATTTTTATTTTAGCCACACAACACCAGGGAAAAGAGGTAATTGGATTAAATTGATAGTCTTCCTTCTGGGATTCGGCAAAGCCCACAAACGCCTCCTTAAAATGATAGAATATCGGGTCGTTTCCTAGACGCATCTGCCGAAGGCGCTTTTCTTCCCGCACAAAGGCCCGGGAGCCCATCACCGTGCGCCGGGCCAAGCGGCGGCTCCCGGCCGCGCTGCGGGGAAGGGCGAGGGAAGGGCCGGGACGCTCTGCTTGAGAGGGCAAGTGCTTCTGCAGGGCAGGGAGCCGCTGTCCGCCCAGACCCCCCTTCTGTAAACACAAAGAAAGGGGGCCTGGGGAATAGAAACCCAAAGCCACTTGTAATCGTACAAGAGAATCGGGCGTAATTACTTGAGCAACCTAGATGAAGATTGATGAGGCTTTAAAGCGGCGCTTCGGATCGATCACCCTGCCCTTTGGAGCCTGCAGCCGGGCTTCCCCGGCTCGGCTCGGCTCGGCTCGGCTCCTTTCTCACCGCGAAGGGAGGGAGAGAAGATGGAGGCGAGACGGGGAGAGCAGCAAAGCAAGCCCGGCGCATGTGATTCCGATCAGCTGACTAGGGTCAAGAGGCTACCCCGGTTTATTAGGAGATGGAAAACAATAAAATGAAAGAAAATAGAGTTTGTACCAATATTATCCAGCCTGCCACGCTGGGCTGCTGAAAGCTGTCACTGAAAACTGTGCGTTTTAGCTTCCCCTTGTACACACAGTAATCCGTGCCTTCCTCTTTATTTATTTTGCAGCGTAAATGACAAAACATTGTGCAATACGGTCTCAAATTGGGTGTTACAGTAAAGTAAAACATTAACAGCATGACAGTTAGATGCGCCGATACAGGACTAATTTGGGCTAAGTGAGTAATTTGAAGTGTTGCTTGCAAGATCTGGTAGTAAAGTGTGCGTGCGATACTGGGGGAGGAGGAAAGGTCGCATCCGTGCCTGTTAGCCCGGGTGCGAACTGCAGCGCAGGGCTTGCCTCGGCCGCGCCAGGCCCTCCAAACAGGCGCTGCCTTCGTCCCCAGAGAGATGAGTGTCTGGGGTCGGCAGCTGGAAGCGTACGCAGGCACTCTCTGCCATCTGAGCAAGGTCTTCCTTATTGCATGGAAGATTTTAACTGCATAAAACAACCAAACCCTTTTTAGCATTCACTGAGATGATCAGTTTGCCAGTTTCTGAAAGGTGCGTCAGTCAGATGTTGTACCCAGTTTCTCGATACTGAGGCTTTTATTATTTGTATGTCAGATGTGTGTTTGTGCATGCGTGTGGATGCGTGTGTTTATATATGTGTATACAAATTACCCTACAGGCTTTGGTGGTTAGATCTAGAAGAGTGTTTTATATTTAATCTTTTCTTTTAATTAGAGCGAGTGAGCTTCCTGAACACTGACACTGTCAGCTTTAACCGTAGATTGCGTTTATATTGAAGATAAGGTGGTGAAAAACTGATCCTCTGTTGTCTTTTGCATTAAAGCAGAAGTTTTTTTCCCGAATTAAAATCTAACAATTTGTGCTGAGAAGGCTGCCTTTTAGAACAGGTTTTCCCCATCCTATCTTTTCAGTGCCCGTGCAAGTGTCTCGTTAAGGAATATATTTGAGCGAAATGTTGTTACAGTAATTTTAAAAGGATTAAGTGACAGCAAGTTGAAATAAAAATTATCTTGCCGTAAATATATTTAACGATGCTAGCCTTTGTGTGCGTGTGGTATAGAAGTAGGTAAAANTCTTTTGCGATACTTTCGGAGTTGAGGTCTGGACCCAGAGTTAAAAGTGATGCCCCCAGGCTTCGCAGGGCCGGGGCGGCGGGCAGGGCTGCGGGCTGCGGGCTG
>WAAD01001444.1:32519-94584 GCA_013389945.1 Fregata magnificens
AGAAAATAGTTATTAGGATTGGCAGAAAGTACAGGAGGCAGAAAAAAATGAGCAAGTTTACAGAGCAAAGTTAAGATGAGATCAATGTTGCAATAATTGTAATGTGGTTGGTTCTGTAGTAATCATTAAAGGAAAGGTAATCTGATCCATGAACATAATGTTAATTAATATTCTTTTCTCCAGAAAATAATAGAACTGATTGCTGATGTGTGTATTCTGAAAGAGCTTCAGTCAGTACTTACATCTTTTGGTAATAGGATGTATGAAAGGGAGATGCTGTTTAATATTATATTAGAAAAGTTTCCTTTTAAAGTTTGGGGAAAAGTGTTTGGTTTTGCCTGTGCATAAGTATGTTAAATTTAACATCCTGTTTTGTTTCACTTTGTCTTTTCTTTAAGTCATTATGTTCAAAGTATTTTAAACTATACATGTTTCATTATTTTGAGCAAGTGTAGCATAATCTGGGAAATAAAAAAGACAAAGATCTAGTGTTTCATACTCAGCTTTCTCAGCTTGTTGGTTGAATAGGCATCAAATGAAGTCCAATGCCTATACAAAAGAAATGTTCCTTGTTTGGATTTGCCCCATCTGTGTCATCTGGTGGCTTATGCAATAGGAGGTGTTATCACATGAATCCAAATGCACAAGCCAGTTGTTTTATGGACTCTTTCTGTGCTTGGAGGAGTTTATAAGTTGCCCACTCTATTGTGTGTCACTCCCAGATGACACGTGTGCATTCTGCTGAGCATATTTTGGGGGTAATTATAACTAATGAAGCCTGGTACACAGCTTGTTCGCAGAGTGATTTATTCCGCTCCTGTCTGATTCCTGAGAGTTCTGTAAAATGGTTATATTGTGCCTTCCACTTTGGATGTGTATGGGAGCATGTGGTATTGAGTCCATCTGAGAAAATTTGCTATTCAGTGTACCACAGACTAATTACAAAGATATTGGCTGGGTGCATCTGTTTAAAAATATAGGGATGAACTGAAATTATAAATGGGATCTGTAACTTTAGGGATATTGACTTTAGTATGGCTCTTGTTTAGTCATTTACTCTTCCCAAACTTCCAGTAACCCACTTAGATGTACTGCTGTTAAATGGCTCAGAGCTCCTCTGAACCCCATAACTTAAAGCTTCCCTTTATACCTTTTAGAAAAGCAGATTTTATTATCTAGTTTGAGTTGTGATAACTGATGATATTTTGTGGAAAGGTGGAGTTAAATTTGGGAAGGAAATACCTTGTAGCTTTACAGGTTTCAGAAAGTAACAAAAAAAATCATTACTGAAGCCTGGGCTTCAACCTTTGTTTAACCTTAGATGTACCATTCTCACCCTAATTTGTCTTGACTTACCAGTCTCTCAGGCAAGTAAATCCACTGACATTAGTGGGACTTATCCTCTATACAAGAAGTACTCATACATTTTTTGCCAGGATGGTTTTAAAAATCTTTTTTCCAAGACACTAACATACCTCTGAAGTCATGAAGTAATGGGGCACACAGAAGCTGCAGGGTTTGTCACTTCATCTACCAGATTCACAGATATCCAAGCAGGCTGGATGTTTTTGCAATTATCTCGGCATCAGTGTTCGGTAATAATAGTCTTCAATTATATCTGTTTTCAGTTATATCAGCTTCTCCCATCTTTACCCTCTAACTCTGTATCCAGATTTGAAAGGCTTTTGCATCTTCTTTTTTTCAGTGCTTAAATAAAATTTTCCTTCACAGAAAGACTAGAGGTTAAAAGTTACAGTACTGCTTGTAGGAATGGGAGAAGAGAGATAAATACTTATTTTGGTACACACTTCATAAAAAGCATTATGTAAGGTTGGAAAACAACTGCTCAGAAAATACAGTTCACATCCTTCCTACTAGCTGCATGAATAGAAAAATAGTTTTGCTGAGAACGAATTATTGTCTTCCTGTGTTCTTGTGAAAACAAGCTGGGGTGTGCTCAAGACAACATTAGCAGCCTGATGGGTGAGAAGACATCACTAGTTCTCAGAAGTGAATCATGTAAGATGACATTCCTCAGCTAGCGTGTTAAGCAAGAGGATGTGGTCACCAGCAGACCTGAAGTTTGCCTGTGCCCTAATCTGTCCCAGTAGTGAAGTTTATAGTATCAATAGCATTTTTCAAAACCAGTACTTTCACTAGGAAAGAAAAGGAAACAAAACAAAATTTCGACCTAATTTTTATCTTCATAACCATGAAGATAAAAGTGGACAGAAGGTCTGCCAGTGACTTCATTCTTGCTCCTGAATTTGCATGGAGCATGTTCTCTTACTAAGAGTTTGCAGTGTTATATACCCAAGACAATAACCTTCAGAAGGTAAGAGTGTTGGAGAAAAGCTGTTTGTATATAATGGGTGTGAGTATACCTGTATATAATGTGCGTGGAGAAACATACAATTTGAAAACTGACTGGTTTGCTGAGAACAATTGTATCATAATGTAGCAGTTACGCTTAAGTTGTTTTAAATAAACAGAATTTTATTTTGGACTGTGGCAGTAAGGATGTTTAGCTTTGTGCTTTGTTCTGGATTTCCTCCATATGTAAAAGCATGTTCTGAGGACAATTTTTATATGATGATTTATGGTGATATGAAATCTGACCTGGGTTTGCGTTTGCTGATGACACAATTGTGATAGGTTTTGACTTTTGGGATAATGCACATATTACCTACTTACCATGCCAGATATTACAAGAGGTTTGCTAAATTTACAACACATACTTATCATTGAAATCCTTAGATAGGATACACCTCACAGATGAAAACCAGAATTTTGCATATTTTGTAAGATTTTCTGGTTTTTTGTTTGTTCTGTGTTAAAGGACCATGACAAACTACAATGACTGGTATATTAGAAAATGCCTAAAAATGAGCAGTTGTTTCCCCTGGAGAAAGATGGTCACACCTTTAAAGAATAGTTAGCTGGAATTATGTTTCTGTGCTATTAAAATATTGCAGTTGTCAGGTGTAGTTTTGTTTGCTGAGTAATCTACTCATGTTTAATCAGAGTATATCTGTTCTATATAATTTTAAATATTTCATAAAATATTTAAGATTAATGGTTCAAATCAAGCACTAGCTAAAACGATGACACTAATTACATCAGGTGTATTTGGGTCAGTGAAACTTACATGCACTTACTTTTGCACTGATCAAACTTTCATTGCATGAACTCGTCTCATTTTAGTTGGCCTCTGCAAGAGTTTGCATCAGAGCAGAGTGTGGCCTTCCGAAAGCTGGGAATTGCAGCTGTAGTTTCATCCTCTGTGCTGCTTTCCTTTCTTCTGTAAGCTGTATTCATGTTATTAATTTCCATTCCTTTGCTACTTTACATGAACTTTGTGACAGGAAGGATTATTTAAGTCACCTTGAACCTAGAAACTTGCTTATGGCCGTGCTAGGGCTATGCATATGATATGCATATCAGTTATGGGTAGGTGAAAATCATTTTTCATATGAGTATCTAGAAAATAGTAGTAGAATAGTACTCATTAGTACCTACAATGGTAACCATTTAGCAGAAATTGGAACCAAGAAGCTGAGTCGCTTTTGGGGCGGTAAATTCCTACTTGTTGAGCTCACCGGTATTAGCAGCAGACTTTCCTTTCTGCTGGTAAGCCATGCCCTTCCATTTTCCCTGGTAGTCTCCCAGATTTGTGGGGCCAGGCTGCCTAGCTGGACCTTCTGTTTTCTAGAAGTTCTGAAAAAGTGTTGGCGGAAGAGTGTTTGCCATATTCCATACGTGCCAATCAGTCACACAGTGGACAGGTCGGACTGCTTGTAAAGCAAATGCTGGCATGTTTGAGTTTAGTGAATGTAGAAGGAATTTGAACTCCCACCTCACACTGACCCTGTAGTACTGTATGTGATGATCAATTGTGCAGGCAAAATTATAGTGATTCAGTCAAAACCCCCATTTTTATATCTACTTAGTTAAGTTTATACAGCTTTGTGGAATAGGACAAATAAATCACAACCAAGAAGACAAGCAAAAAATATGCTGCGCTTGGGTTAGAAAAAAGTGACTGGATGGGCTGGAGATCAGGGCAAAAACATCAAAGAGAATGAATTTGAAATGGAAAACATTAAAACTTTTCAGGAAAAATTAATTGAAAACTTCTAGTAAAATTTGTTTCATTGTAGGAAGGGGAGTAAAAAAACAATATAAAGGGGAGAAAAAAGCCAATCAGAGGGGGGAAATCAGAGGAAAAATTATGAAGGAAGAAGTAGTTCTTTGCTTAAAGAAGTTTGAATTAAAGTGGAAACATGTAGGGTTTTCTTCATATAAAGATAAATACCACACTAAGCAGAAATCCCAACTTTAAGGAACCTCTACCAGTGCACCTAAGGACGGTTGGCCCACATGGTGACTCTGATGTTGTGAATCATACTGGAAAGTGTCAACATTTCCCAGGCTTACTCTTGGGTGTGCTTGAGCTGAGCCAGCCTCAATGTAGTTGCTGCTTTTGTGGGCAGAAGTCATCGCTTTGTGAAAGCGAATCAGGTAGTTCTCCAAGAGCTGCTGTCCAGAGCCCCAGACAGTGAAAACAGCAGTCTTTTCAGCATCCTTCACTGACCTTGAGGTTAACCTGTCCAGAGCCTTATGCAATCTATACAGTAAGGGAAGTTTTATTGGGGTGGGAAACAGGATATGTTTGAGAAGAGGGAGACAACAGAGAGATTCCAGAAGTTGAGAGGGAACACGTATAATGAAGTTCATGGCACGTCTTTAAGAGTGTAGATAATTGTATTGACACCTTGGCCGGTATTTCTTTACCTTCTAAATTAAGTCCTAATGAGCAGGACTGAACAAGACCTTTTTGGATGCACAAACTGCTGAACTTGCTTGTATTGCGTGATACTGTATGTTCGCAAGTAATGTTACTAAACATGGGACTTATGAGGCCTTCATTCACAAGCCTACGTTATTTGTTATTGGTCTTGTTTAATATTTATAGAGTGACACGCATTTCCATGTTGCCTTAGAGAAATAAAAATTATGTGATTCCAGCCTCATTTTACAGTCTAATTTTGGCAAATGCAAGAAATTATGAAAAAAAAAATAGAAAGAGGAGGTAGTGGAAAAGGTAAAAAGTTGTAATAAATAATGCTTGCTACTATATTATGTGGGAAGCTTGTATATCTGATTTTTTTTAAAGCTGGTATAAAATGGAATTTCTAAAAGGACAGCGATGTAGGGAAGAAGTTCTTTCTAAGGGTTAGGACTGGGAGAAGCAACAGCTGAAAGGCAAAGGTAGAAGGTGTGAAAATTAGATTTGCATTTGATGTGAGTTTGTTCAGGTTGGTTGAGGCTGCTGAAAATTCGATCAGAGGTGCTTGAACGACATGCGGTGGCTAGTACAGGTAGGAATATTTCACTGTCCTTGCTCCCAGGTGGATGAGCTGAAGACCAAACGGTAGGCAAGCTGCCTGTTGCTGCCTGCTAAGTAACCTAACTGAGCCAAACTCTAGGAGGGTTGTCAAGGTTTCCCAGAAATGTGCAGTTCAATGCCTGAACACAAAACATTCAGCTGCAAAACTTACGTGTGGATAGGAACGTAGGCTCGATTTCCCACCCAAGAAAACCCAACAAAAAAATCTTGGCAGTCCTGGGCAGGAGGATGATGACATTGGTGTAACATGATAATATGTTATTTTTTAGACAGGGCTGCAGTAATGCATCAAGTCATCTTGTTGCAATATTTGGCCTGTAATGTTACTTTCTTGCTCCTTTTGATGTACCCAGTGCTAAGATGGCTCTACAGCTTTGAGAGGTGGGGTGCTACATATCTGAGTCTTCCTTTTGTGTGTCTTTGTGGACTCATTTGTAAAAATTGCCATTTTAACCGAATACTACCATTCTAGTGTTGTGTGTCATTGACACTCGGTGATACATCAGGAAGTTCACTCATATTTTGTTGAGTGTTGAATGAAGGAATGATTCATCTTTTTAGTCATATAGCCCGCAAAAGTGTTCAGAGCACTTCATAAATGTTAGGGTGATGTCCTGTCTAGAATACCTCTGTTAATGCAGAAAAACAGAATCAATTATTTATACTTCTGGATTGGTTAAAAAGTGTTCTTAAGTATGAATTTGTGCCTTTAACAGCAAAAAGTATAATCTTTGGGTGGAAGGTCTAAATAATTATAATAATCAGACATAAGTCCCCGCAAAGATTGAAGTATAAAATATCTGTATGAGTAGATGAAATTCTGGCATAAAAGCGGACTGGTTTTATGGCTTTTGTGTGACCTTGTTGGTAATATGGTTATAATACGTTGCATGTAGGAGTTAATCAGTTTTGCATAACCACAATTTGTTTTGTTCGGGGTCTTCTGCTTAGCTGACTGGTAGTAAAAATATGCAAACTTTTTTTTTTTTCCTATGCATGAAGCAAATAAGTTGCAGTGGCCGTAATTCCTATTATTAAACTGTGTTCATTTATTAATGTTAATTATTAGGCAGTCAGTTGTTATCCTGGCTAAAAAGACATGCAAAGAAAATAGTTTTGTGATAAGAAAGCAGCTTTGTCTCAAATAAGGGAAGCTGGATGTAATGCTCTGCACAGTACATTTTACAGAAGCGCATAGGATCTGTTTACCTGGTTGAAATTCAAATTGTTTTATTATGGTGTCAATTCTTTGGTTTTGGCAGCACTTCTAAAGTGTCTATACACAAAAGGACTACCACAGTGAATGAATGCTAGTGTTGACACCACCTAACAAGCAGGGATTATGTGTTTACAGAAGAAGTAATATGATAGGTCAAGTATAAGAGGCACTTCTCAAGAGCACTTCACCACATAATGAGTGACTGACTAGAAAGTGCGGAGCTGCCACTCTTTGGCTTCGTTTCGGTGTTGATGCCTGCCTCTCTCCTCCAAAGCCCTCTTGATCATGTTCAGCTGCTCTGTTCTCATGTGGTGAATAATAGTAGAGTAAAGCTGCTTTTCTGTCTCATTTTTCTTGCTAATTTACACATTCAAGCCATTTTTTGTTTGCTATCCTTATTTGCTATTCCCTTTTGTCAAGGCACTGTTCTCTTTTTTGCCTCAGGCCTAGGAACTAATTTGAGCTTCTATAATTACTTCATGTTTTACACCTGTCTGCATATCATGCACCCCTTGTCTCCGTACTTAAGCTGTATATTTCCTTGGAAGAAAAAAAAAAAAAAGGCTAGTTTTCATATACAAGGAATCCCCAAGTTTCTCCTCTCAGTCTTCCTACAGGAGAAACACAATTAAACTGTTGAGATGTTCTCAGCAATGCAGCTGACCTTTTGGGTTCATGAAGGACAAATGAATGCTGTCTGTTCAGACAGTTTGTGTTAAGACATTGTTGAGCAAAGAGCCCTGAGCTTTGTTCCTCTTGAATGAAGCAATGGTTGTAGTCATTTTAAAATCATTAAGAGCCTGAATGCATGGTATCATTCTACAGTGTTTGCTCTACAGCTGCTCTTCTGCTTTAATAGCAGCTTATTAAATTTGGGTCAAGCTCACTCTGAAGAGTATCACAATGAAGAAACTGTTCAAAAAGTTACCTGTTTAAAAAAAAGGCAATTGATTAGATTTTTAACTTAAGTGACAGCTGCAATTCATTGCCTGTTCTTTCTGGTGTCCTGCAGCCAGAGTGGAAGCCTTTTGTAATTTGGTCTTCATTTTGTAAAAGCTTTCTTGAATAATCCAGGGTTGCTTTCCACTCTGAGACCGCTTCAATCCAATTAGGAGTTTAACAAGGGTCAAATTAAGGAGACTTTACACTTCATGTTTGCATCATTAGCCATAAGACTGTTTTGTGTGTGCATGACTGTGTGTCGAGGGAGGAGGGGAGGCTGCAAGATGGGGCAGACACAAAGCTGTCATCCACCATGTGGTGCATCCCGTCACTGAATGGAGGCACAGCAGGCTAGGAACAACATTTCCAGTTGTCTTTTGGGGCTGTGGTCATGTGGATTTCAGCTGGTACATAGTTGTTTGGAGGTTACAGGTGCTAGCTAGAGCCGAGGAAGAAGACCGCGCTCTGCGCCTAGTCTTTTCTCTCCTGGTAGCCTATTGTTATCGGACAAATGACTGGGAAGAGATGAAGTTAGAAATCTCTTGAGCATTCATTATTTTTGATGAGATGACAACTACCCCAGTTCCTTGTTCTCACTACTCATGCTGTTTCCTGTTATTTTTTGAAAACATAATTTTTCTGCATGTTAAGTGTATTGTACAGTGTGAACTTTTTTTATACAAGTATTTTGTTAGCAGGCTTTCGATAATCAGATGTGTGTATGGAAGACTACAAACATGCAGTCGTATTTTCTACAATAACAAGTAATCTAAAACCAGCGCCGCTTTTACTTATGCAATATTTGACTACGACTACATTTTCCTAATGAATTATTTATAGAAATGGTTGAAAATTAAAGCGAAAACCATAAGACGCTCTTTTCTATGTAAGATTGTTCTTAATGACAAGAAAAATTCTCCTGCTAATCAGTGTTTAGATGTGTGGGACATTGCTGGAGAACTGTTGCAGTGTCTCTTTAGCAAATGCTTTGTGCTGCTACATACAAAGTAACGATTTATCTAAAAATAACACTTTCATTGTTCCTCCCCCCCTAAATCCATTAATAGGTACTTTAGTATCATGCGAGTTTTCATAGTTTAATCCCTTTTCAAAAGCTTTTCAGAATAAAAGCTCTAAATGGTCCTCAGTATTAATTTGATGTGACTTCTGTACAATATGGTTTGAAACTCTCAGAAGCACATTTTTACAGCTTACCCTTTTTCAGTGGATCAGTGTGTGGAAAATACCAGCTAAATGTTTCATGGAGTCTCTGCTGTAAGCCTTTTTTGTTGTCTTGCAGATGCTATAGCTTTCTAGTGATTTTTATTTAGTACCATCATTATTAGATAATACTGAAGCCAGATCAAAAACTCTACATATATTATTGTTCATTGAATTTAAATTTTAGGAAATGCCACTTAAAACATAATTTTAAAAAAAGTTTTGACCTGTCTCTTGAATGTCATTTGATGAGAATTTAGCTTCAACAGTAGACTGTGCATAATAAATGGTGATTGAGTTTAATGTAGTCTGTGTTTGTAGTCAATCAGATCTTTGTTTACATTTAGACAGGAATAGCTGGCTTTAGGGCTTTGGACACCCATAAATAATTACATTTTTAAAATGCTCAGCTCTCAGTGAAATACTAATATGATGTGTCTGATGGAAGTAACAAGAAATAATTTAAAACTTATTCTGTCAACTTCTTTATCAAAATGGGAATGTATTTTCTGTTTGGATTGCAGTATGCACAGTGGCTGGTGAAATAAAAATCTTGACTATCCAATTCCTTTCATAATGTATGTCTCCTGTGGTGATTTTTTTTCCTCAAAAACACTGCCTAACTCTGGAGCAAGAGAGTTACAATAGTAACAAATGGTGTGGGGATGTGTGTTTTGTTTTGTTTTTTCCTTAGTTACCCCAATTTTAAGGCTTTTGCATAAATTAGTATCACAAATGAATAAAGTGAATGTAAATTGTATGATATAAGCCTGTTTGAAGATGTTCAGGCTATTCTGAGCTCTAGATATCCAAGAGGATCAGAATAATACGAGATTCAGAATGTCACAGATTTTGATTCTTTATTACTCAGTTTCTTTAGTCCAAAGAGAGTTCAGCCACTTGATTATAGAAGCATTTATTCCAGGTACTGTTTGCCATGCCCAGGTAAAACAGGGTATCAACAGATATTTTTATATTAAAGAAAGCTTCCATCACTAATTTGTAGTATGCTGTCTTCCTGACTGACAATTGCTTGTATATATTCAACACATACCAGTTTATTTTTTTTTAACCTGGCTACCTTCAGGAAGGTATTTCATTTTATAATTTCAGCATCCTGCAGCCTGGAGAGTTGCCCTTTACAAAATTGTAAGAAACTGAAATGAAGAATCATAGTGGTTATGAAATAACTCCCATAATGTAAAAGATATTTTGTAGTCAGATATTTTGTGATTGATAGGCTGAAAAGTGTTTTATTATTTCTTCAAAATGAAACTAGTGAACACCTTCCTATGCTGAGTAAAAGTCCCGTTTGCCTTCCTGCTAGATCCTTTTATTATAGTTTTTTTGGTCTGCAAGAGAAAAGAATAGGTTTCACAGCTGCAATGCCAGAATTTACAGGTTGAAGGAAAAGTGGACTTATGATTGGTGAACGTTACCAGTCATTAGTTTCTATTTATCTACCAGAAAACACAATAGTAGAAAAAAATTTTTCAGTTCTGTATTTCATGAGGGTGTTTTACAAATATATATATATGGATATTTGTATGTAAATTAGAGATGACCTTTGAGCTCTTGGGAAGTTATCAGCATGGACCTTAGTGTCACAGACCTTCTGCCCTCTCTACCAGGATTTATATAGCCATAAGTGGAAAGACAACAGCATGATTTATGCATCCATGTAAGTTTCTGGGAGATCACCCAGTCACCATTTCATGCCAGTGTCACAGAGATCTGAAGGTGTGAATGGTAATCAGGCTGTTCAAGTAAAGCCTAAAAATTTCTGTCAGCTACAAAGGTTGGAGTTTTAGATAAATTTTAGTTAGTTTTAGATTCAAAACTTATATAATGTCAGGAATTAAATGTTTCTTCTCAATTGTAGTAAGTCTGTACTGCATAAATTCTTAAAAGCAATGAAACTTTAAAGGCTGCTGATCTAAACTTTGAGATTTCCTGTATCGGTGTGTACATTTTTGCTGCTATTTAGCAAAATATATATAGAACCTTTAGATAGATATAAGAAAAGATCTTCTATAGATCTTTTCCTCATTTTACAATATATATTTTCTTCTGTTTATGTGTTGGTGCGAAACACAATGTCTATCGATACTAAAATACAAAATTATTTGGATTCTTATTGCAACAAAGTCACCATATACCTTGTTTGTTTTGTTTTGCTTTGTTTTTCCTTCTTACTTTTAACATACAAAACAATTTACTAACCTTAGTTTTACTGTCAAAGCAACTTCGGTATAAAATTGATTACACAGTTATCCAGAGGAGGATCAGATGCCAGCTTTATTCCTTTTAGACGGGCTATCTACACTTTTTGTGTATAATGAATTTAGTTCTCTTGAAAGATGCTGGATTGACAGCCCTGAAGACCAAAGTCCTTTATTTATGCATGAGCAGCACCAGTTCTGCCTTTCCCACACTGCCCTCCTGATATGCTTCACCCATGACCTGAAGGATCCCCCTTAGGGGTGACAGCTTAGTAGCCTTCATACCCATTCACTCCTCCAGTCCTCTGCTGGGAGTGCCAACAAGAATGCCAGTTCGGTGGTGCCTTTTTCTTGCGAATGTTTGATAACTGCCTTTCAGGTCACAGTGGACATCGCATTTTCCATAGATTATTGAACAGCAGTCTAAGGGCGATAACTTTCAGGCTTTTCAGGGTGATGGCAAAGCAGAGGTCTTAGTGTAATTAAAGGCAAGACCAGGATTTGGTTCAATTATTGTCTATAGTCTAGTAAATTAGAGACAAGTTCTCTAGCCCATTACCAATTTCCTGAATGAGCTAGTCCTCCAGGACTTTTTACAGCACTATGAATGTTCCTCAGACCCTCTTCTTTTACTCACTCAAAGGAAAGAATGCTTTCTGCAAGCACAAGTCACAAATAGCCCAATTTTCTTCTGGCTTACAAAACGCAAAGCATAACTAATTTGATAGTGGATTGTACCAAGTTTAATTTGACTCAAAGACCTTATGGGCTAATTGAGTATGTTTCTGATCTCCTTTATGGTAAAGTAAATTTAAATTCCATTTGAATTATGTTAGATACACATGTGGGTATAAGCGCAGGACTTGATTCCCTGTGTATAACTTATGTACTGGATGTATGTAATTAGTCCTTTATGAGACATAAGATACAAATGTACATGCAGAATTATAATGGATCAAATGGTATAGTGCTAACAGAAACTCTAACTTTTTCCCTACAATAAATTTATTTATCATATTTTGCATCAGGATACATTTATATTGGAAATATGTGCTCAGTGCATCTGAGCCGCGATTCAGTTGCCCGCTTTCGTATGTATTTCAAGAAAAATGTACCAGGAGTTTGATTTTATATTTCTAGTTATTTCCTGAAAGTAACACATACATGCGTTTAAAAAGATGACATTAGAAAAAAAAAGAAAAGAAGTAACTGTTGTCTTATGCTAAATAGGCATATTTTCAGTATTCAGTGGGGTATTGAAATATTCTAAGCTCTAAATAAGAATGCACAAGCCTGTGCATATGGAGAGCTCCACATGTGAATTTATTTTAGGATCCTTAATGGATGATTTAAGTGTTTGAATAGTAAGATAATTCAGTTATGTATACATTAAAATCATTAAATGAAAAACGTGTTTCTATATTTCAGAATACGAGAACCTACATTGTATACATGCAGCTACATGCAAGGCCCTTGTCATGTTGCTAAAGGTTATCCATGGCTCTTGGGGGGGAAAAAATGTTAATTTCAGACCAATTGTTTCATATTTGTCAAAATGATTGTGTTCCTAACAACCTGTATTTAAAACAAGCCAAAGTTTAAAATTAAATTATTTTTAAACAATCCAGTTCAAGTTTGGAGAATATTTTTCATTCACTTACTTAAAATATTTAAAAAGAACAGCCAATCTCTTTATGAAAAAGTTATTCAGCTAGAAAAAAGTAGACAAAAAATCAAAGCCAAAATAATTATCTCAAGGGGTACAACCTCCTGAAAAAACACATTTAGTTTGAGAACATCACTTCATAAAGTTGTTTATAATGATGAATTATTTGAGGAAAAGTGTAGAATCTTAACATAATAATGAAATCACATGGTACTGTTGTAGTGACCGTAAGTTATTTTTCTCTCCCCTGTGCTCATTAATATAAAATGGGGAAAATCTAAAAAAAAAAAATCTTCCTCAGCTTCTGGAATCTGCATTGCAGGAAGGAAATAAATAAGAAAAAAATAGATTTTAATTTTATATCAAAGAAACCCTTGAGGTGGAAAGTTAGGGAAAGCTGTATGGGTTTGTAGCCCACAAAATGTCGCTTGAATTTTGCTGCTCAGTAGTTTGATATACTCATTTGCTGATGCGAAATGACGAGGGCTTAGAAAGCAGGGTTTTGTTTTTTAGCTGTCTGTAGACCTAGTGGGGCCTTACAGAACCCAGTCAGCAGGTCATTAACTCTGGAGAAAACAGCTTGCATTAATATGCTCTAATCCGGTATAATTAGTCAAATTACTGCACGCCGACCGGCTTGTCATGTGTTGTCAGATTTGGCATGCAGGCAGGATCACCAGGGTCCCTCTGGAATGCCACCCTGGATCAGGGAGAAGGGCTCGTTTGTAGTACTGCAGATTTCTTGATGAGGAAAGCAAATGGAATCAGCAGCCATAGCCTTACAGAAAAGAAAAAATAATAAAAAAAACCCCAACCAAAACCTGGATCTGTTATTATTTTGTTGAGAAATAGGGAATTCGTGTCGTGGGAATTATTTATGGTTGATACCTACTGTTAGAAATAGAAGCTGTTCAGTTGCTTCTTAAAATTTCTATGTATCTAACAAAACTGGAGATCCGCTGTACTATATAAGATTAGCATTCATAAAAAGATTTAAAATAAATAATTACAAGAGGATCAGCTACAAATTACCTACCACACTGTGACACAGATTATTAAACTACCAGGGTGTGTGTGGGGGTGTGTGTGTATGTGTGTGCTCGTGCGTGTGCATGTGCCCCTTTTTCCAGTAGGGGAGGAGGTTATTAAACTATAAAAGGGCCATATTAGCATAAATTTACAAGAGCTCTTGTTCTGGCGGCATGATAAAAACCTGTGTTACCTTTGCATTAACACTGAATTGCTTGTTGTGCTTTTGGCAATGACAGATAAGTCAGTGTAATTCCCCATCGCAACGGAAATGATGCTCCAGATTCCAAACGCATCCTGAAGATGTCACTGACAATAATCTTCAAAGAACGGCCAGTGAAAGTGGGCTGTATGTTTGCAGGATGATATACTGCAAATGACAGGAAGAATTATGTGAGTGAAGACGAATCTGTAACATATTATTAAGCAATTTCACGAGAATAACAGGGATAAAAGGATAATGGATGAGGGTGTCATTATTACCTTCATGTAGAGGGAAAGCAAAAGCAAAGGTAGAGAGACAAGATTAATTGAGGAAGGGTGAAGCATTCATTGCTCATCAGCTCTTTTGTACTCTCTGCTCCTGAAATTCCAGACAAAAAAAAAAAAAAAAAACAAACCTGCTCAGGGCTGCATTTTAATGCAGCTGGCAAGACAGAGCCGAAAACTGACAGGGCAGTTTTTAGTCACCTCCCTGTTTCCATAAACACACAACGGCTATTACTGCTGGAGTCTTCCTGTGGTCAGAACTGTAAACTGGTGGGATGTTCTTTTTTTAGTGCAGCTCCTGTTTTTAATTGTGCTTCTGAACTCGGCAGTTTTATCTGTTGATGGTGTGGGACTTAACAGGTCATTCCCTACACCTTGTTTCCATTGCACAGTTGCAAATGTAAGCAGACTGTACATAATCCATGTCAGCAGAAGGGCTTCTTCTGAACACAAAGGCAAATGGGAGTGTCCTGTAATGGTGACAACATAAAATTATGTCAAGTTATCAAGATTTTACTGGGTTTTAATACAGAAGATGAAGAAACAGAAAGTCATTTGGCAATTGTGCAGACCAATCCTGCAATGTTAACTCAAGTATAATTCCTGTCGAAGTCAAGTTTTGCTTACTCAGAGAGTTATCACTGGGTCAATAATTTAAATTGCCATCCTTATTTTCTGTATGTTCTCCAAGTAGCAGCTGATTTTACTGCAGAATATAGTTTTAAAAATTTTCCATTTGCTTTTAAAAATCTTGGTATATAATGCAATTTTAAAATAATATTTAAATATTTTATAGATATAAAATATTTNAGATTTAAAAAAGTATTAAGTGTCCTTGATTTTCTTTTCTGTGTTTATTTCAGATAAGGGGTGGTTCTGATGAAGTAGACAGAGTTTTGTTTTGTCTTTTTTAACTGATAAAAATTATTCCAAAGTTTTGACACCAAAAGAAAGGTGCTCGCTGTAGGGGAAAAAAAGGAGGGTTTTTTTAGGAACTTTAGTGCTGTAAGGGAGACAGCTGAAAACCTGCAGTTTGGTAAGAAAAAAAAATAGTGGGGAATATACCTCAACTGATTGTTGTTTCTGGTAGTGAAAAGTGGGTTTGATTTCATAAAGTTGTGTACTTCTTAAATCGAACTGCTCACATACAGTAAAGGGCATATACAGGATTTCAGAAAGAATAGCTAAGGTCAACAGCACAGGTCACTCACTGGCAGAGTCTAAAACCAAGACACTGGGGCAGAAGGATTTTTCTGCTACCCCATGCATAACAGCAAGATAAACAGAGAGGAGTACTGGAGGACAGAAGGGCGTCAGGAGCTGGGTTAGGTTGGGAGGGGCCTGCACTTTATTGCAGTATGTTTATCAATCATTGATAAATATGTGTGTGAAAAGAGTAGATAGCAATTTTGTTCAGTGTTATGCTTTGATATATTAGCACAAGAATATGAGAAGGTTGTTTCTGCAGAGCGAATGCTGCGCGGCCCAGGAGTCAAATGATGCTGTGAGGAGCCTCACAGGACCAGAGGACTCTGTTCAGGTTCATTACAAAGGTTTTCTTAGCAATCTACAGGATCTCATGCTTAAATCTGTCACAATATCCATTACAATAACCTGCTTGAACAATGTAACTTAGAAACTGGGTCATCCTACAGGCAGAACACATTTCTGTCCTTGATAGTTCCGATCATGTTCCTTTTTGTGGATTTTACTTGTTTATAGTATATAGTACAGTTGTTATGTTTAAAAGTCTAAAATCACTGCCATTATCAATAAATAATTATCAGTAGATAATGGCAGTGATCAGATAACCCTTGTGAATTTTGCTATTTATGTTCAAAGCAGTTGTTGCTAAAGGAAATTCAGACTGCACAAGATATCTGACTGGAGAGATTCATGTCAGCCTTGTATCTTATATTTTAAATTTAAATAAAAAATTGTATTGACATATTGGGATTTGATCAGAGTGCTAGTGGTTAGACTGCTTAACATGAGCAAAATCTTTTCCCAGAACACATGATAAATTTTTGGCTCTATGGGAAGATTCTGGTCCTAACACCCACCTCTCTTGTCCTGAGGGAGAGAAGTCAGTCGGTCCATCGGCCCTACTTTTCCCCTACGTTGGCCTATTCTTTTCCAGTATTCAGCAGTGTAATGTCTTGCAATAAACCCCTGCAGAACTGACCAAGAATCATGGAGAATGTGGGAATCTAATTGTGTTCCCCTTGTCCCGTCACTGCTCAGTGTAATGCTTGTTTGACTTTATTGAGCCTGTGTATTAGAAAGGGGAAGGAGGTAGAGAGGAAAGCATTTTGCCTCCAGAGATTTTATTTTGCTATGAATAGCGATGCTCAAAAGAGCACAGTGGAATTTTTCATGAATCTGTCTTTAATCTAAGCCACCAAGAAATGTATTTACCTTTGCAGGTAAAATGCAAACAAAACCAAGTTTGCGTTTTTTTTCTCTACTAGTTGACCTACCAGCCTACTGAAAATTCTGTACACCTAAATTTTGCAATGTCAACGTGTGGCATACGCCTCAGGTGGCTTACAGTTACTGGTGATTATGTGCAACCAGGAAAGAATCCAGCTTGACAATGAGGTTCTCAGATGAGTTTGCTTGACTCATCGTTATAAAAGAAATCTCATTCTTTTACACCCAAACTGTTCATATGTGGCCTGAACTAAGCAGGGTGGCACACTGACTCTGCAAAACTGGCTTCATAGGAAGTTTTGGACAAGTATCTGAACTGATGTGTTCATACTAAACTGAAGAGTAATTCTTGCCCAGGGAACCAGAGGGATGCCCTGGCAAGACATAGTGATGCCTTCATTGTACGGCATCACCACCTTTCAGAGTGTATTTATAGAATGCAGCGATACTGTAAAAGATCAGGATATTATGGTTGTGTTTTGCCTATCCAGTGCCCCCTGTCTTTCTTTTGTCACCTAATCATTTGAATAGAGTGATGTGTTCACTTTCTCTCTCTCCCTTTCGTTGTGCTTACTGCTGCTCCCCCTACTTTTTAATGATGTTTCTCCAATCAGAGTTCCTTTCAATCCAAAGCTACTGAAATCAGTGGAAAGACCTGGAATGATTTCAGTGGGTTTTGTATAAGGCCCAGTCCTTCTAAAATCAAGCAGCTCTGCAATTCTGATCAAACCTTTTGCAGTTGAATGTCCATGAAAATCTTTAGACATTTGTGGGTTCAAGAGGCGTAAAAGTACTGCCGTCCTCATCTGAATGGGGTCATTTATCATGGAGGAAAACGCAGATAGTTAATGAGTACAAGTTCCAGCTAACATTAATTGTGTTCCTATTATGTTATTGTTTATACTATCAGGAGTTTTACTTGAAATATTTGTTGAAATATGTGATGTTTCAGTTCAATATTTTAATCTTCCACCTCCTTGCCCTCTAGTGGACAAACGAGATCTTTATTGTCAGAGCCCGACACATCTGGGACAGCAATTACCCATAAGCAGGTTTTCTTCTTTACATGAAGTGATGTTTTCATGTAAAATAGGTCTTGGGTTGTTTTAGTCTTCAGTTGGGATCTATTTAGTTTGTCTGTACTAAGGTAGGAAAATGTTACTTCCTGGTGTTACTTGGTGTAAGCTTATAAAAAATTGGAATCTTTTTAGGAGTATTTTGCTCAGTGTCATAAATAAAGATCGCAGCAGGACCAGACTGAATCTTCCCATATTCTAAGTTTTTAATAAGTTCGAAAAGTCATATTTGTTGATTCATTCCACTATAAAATGACAAAAAGTATTTCAAGTGTTTGGGTTTTTATAGAACTAGTTGACATTTTCCATTGTAAAAATTTTATGGTTTTTCATAAATATTAAAAATACTCAAAGTTTTCCTGCTGGTAGAGAAAGCTGTTCCAACAGCAACCAACTGATTTTTAAAAAGTTCTTCCAAGAATAGTGCTCTCTCTGGATTTTTTTTTAAATACAGCTTGACTACCTTATTATCACAGAATCACAGAATCACAGAATGGTTGGGGTTTGAAGGGACCTCTGAAGATCATCTTGTCCAGCCCCCCTCCTTCAACAGGTACACCTACAGCAGGGTGCACAGGACTGCGTCCAGGCAGGTTTTGAATATTTCCAGAGAAGGAGACTCCACAACCTCTCTGGGCAGCCTGTTCCAGTGTTCTGTCACCTTCAAAGTTAAGAATTCTTTCCTTATATTCAGGTGGAATTTCCTGTGTTCCAATTTGTGCCCATTGCCCCTTCTCCTGTCGTTGGGCACCACTGAAAAGAGTCTGGCCCCATCCTCTTGACACCCACCCTTTAGGTATTTATAAGCATTGATAAGATCCCCCCTCAGTCTTTTCTTCTTCAGGCTAAACAAATCCAGGTCTCTCAGCCTTTCCTCATAAGAGAGGTGCTCCAGTCCCCTGATCATCTTCGTAGCTCTCTGCTGGACTTGCTCCAGCAGTTCCCTGTCCTTCTTGAACTGGGGAGCCCAGAACTGGACACAGTACTCCAGATGTAGCCTCACTAGGGTGGAGTAGAGGGGAGGATAACCTCCCTTGACCTGCTGGCCACACTCCTTTTGATGCACCCCAGGATCCCATTGGCCTTCTTGGCCACAAGGGCCAAGATTATTCTCCATGGTAAATATGCTACAACTTAATGATGCAGGAGACTCATGTCAATATTGTACACTTGCACTGGAAGATTGAAATGGCCAAAGAGAGGGTCACTGTTTTCATTCACTGAGGTATTTCACAAATTATTATAGCCTTGTTTTGTTTATGTTTTGCAATCTTTTAAATGAATGATACCATGGACTCTTAAGGGTAAGTGGTTAATACCAGGAAGGAGAAATGTACATATCTAGTCCTCCTCCTGAAGCAAATAGGTGTTTCTTCTCAGCAGTTCCTTATACATGGGTGAAACACTCTTCCATGGGAAAAGCAAATAAGGTCACTCTGTAGGTTCCTGATAGTGGGCACCTGTGTGTAAAAACAAATTTGGACTCTCTGAAGTACTTCCAGCTTCGACTTCAAACTTGCAAAGGTAACAGCTGTTTCGAGCACTCAACATTTTTGCAAACAAGTCCAAAATCAACATTAATAATTATAATAGCTAATGTATCTTACTCAGATGCTGCTTCTAGAGAGATGATGTAAAAATTATATATTTTCTGTGGTGTTAAAGTTTTAAATTATTTACAGTAATTTATATAAAATGAATTCTTTTGTCAGCAACACTGATACAGCTCATCCAATTAATTTGGTGGAATACCATCAAAATAAATGTAGGAAAAAATTCCCCCCAGTTCAGGCTTCCTCTCCCTAATTCTGCTATATCTTCATTTTGCCTAATGATTTTTGGCAGAAAAGGCAGGCAAGTGATTGTGCTAATTTTGCATTGCTCTCTGTTTTGGAAGTGTATCCTCAGCCTTGTCTCAGTTTCCTGTTCTGCTTTCAAAGGATAGACACATCTTTTAGCTAACATTTTAGAGTACAAAATTGAAAAAATGCAAATACTCAAAAGAAATAATGCTTTTTAAAGGGTATTGTGCGGTTTTGGCATGCACAAACATGCTCAAGCGCTACTACATTCCAAGAGGATATATAGATTTAAATTACTTTTGTGCGCTTGACAGAGGTAGCTAAAAGTGAATATAACATTATCATAAGATATGGTGATTAACATTACATTTGGATAGAAGAAAGTTGGATGCTTATCATGATAGGAAAAAGGTTAATATTTTAAAGTGAGGCTAAAGGTTGACAGGAGAAAAATTGAGTTAGTTTGCAAAAAAGAAATTTGTTTCTTTAAGTGAAAATTGGGGTCAAGAAGCCAGAGCTCTCTTCTTCAACATGAATGAAATAAATTAAATAATACCACCATAAAGCAGCAGTGTATAAGCTAATGATAAAATAGTACATGGTGGTTTTGAGAAAGATATTGTCTATGAGAAAAAAATGTGTAGAGATGCTGTTTCAGATCAGTGGGTTTGGGTTTTTTTTAATTTATTATTACCATTGTTTTCAAATAGAACAGCTTTTTTTTCAGTTGGAGGCTTTTAAATTTATACAGTACCTTTAATTATTAACAAAGGCGGTAATGCTGATGTTCAGAGAAAATTACAATTTTAATAATTACATTCTTTCTGGGGAAATTTTTGGCATTTCAGATGGGTGCGCTATTCTGTACCACGTCATGACCCAACTGGTGTGTGTTATTAGATGATGTTTCCCCATCTTAAATCAACAGGAGTTGACTGCGTTTCTTTGCTCAATGTGTAGTAATCCCTGTGTATGTGAATAAAGATTGCATCAATCTGTAAATAGTCATATGAAAATACCAAATATAGGAGATAGGAAATCTATCAGTATCATTGCCCTTCATCATGTCAATCTATGCCTTCGACAGGCAGAGCTGGGCAGCTAGTTTACCGTTGTCATGACCAGTATGGCATACCTTTGTTTCTCTAATAATAAGCATCTTTTTCTCCATTCTCTTTATCAAATTAATCAAAATAAAATTCCTAAAAAAAGCCAAGAAAAAAAATGCAAACAGGTTTCTTATTTCCTGCTCTCTAAAGGATTTTTTGCAATCTAGGTGGCTTATGTATCAAAATCCTAACAGGTTTAGTGACAGCACTTGCTTTTACTGTCCCATATCAAAGATGGTTAGGAGATTGTAGGCTGAAGTATATTTACATTTGTATCTAGGTTCCTTGCAGAAGTGCATTTGTATCTAGACTGCTCACAGAAGATGTTTCCATTTGTATGTATGCAGTAACCCCCTTCTGTTTGAGTTTGTCCTCTCAAGTCTACAGACAGGTTTTGAGTAATGGTCAGCTCCGCTATGTATCCTCCTGCATGAGTTTTGCAGGCTGGGTCCCTGATAGGGAGTTTTAGGCTTTGCTGGAAGGTCGGGGGTCACCACTTCTCACTGGCATTAGCAGTGGTGACTGCATCCAGTCTCAACTTCTTTTTTCTTTTTCACAGCTCTAGCCATAGTCTTTAAATTGTGAAAGAGATAATTCCTTTTCTCTTCCCAGGAAAGTAAGATGATGCCTAACTGAATACCTAATATCTCAAAATGGAAAAAAAAAATCTGATTAGTGTTCAGGTTAAAAAAAAATTAATGTGTCTTACTGGTTTGAACCATCTCATCCATATAGAAACATCAGGGTGGCCGTGGCTTTAGTCAGCATATATTTGGCAGTTGAATCTAGATATTACCCTTCCATCTGGGGTCATAGTTTGTTTTAAAAGAGTTATGTATGAATTTTCTCTAAATTGTAGCAGAGGGTCATGAATTAGTGTCTAAATGTGGGCTTGACAAGATTATTATAGTCTGTATTTCATGCCAGAAACAAAGATGAATAGAGATAGCAAGCTTTTAAACAGACTTTCTGACATCTATAATGTCAACAGAGAGTGAATGAATGGCAGGATGCAATAACAAATCTTCATTTTTTATTATTTTATAGGGATTAGATGGACCTACACTCATTCATAATTTCTTCCTAAAATAATTACGAAGTACAACATGAACCAGTCACTTTCCATCCCAGTTACCTTCCAAATAATGCAGGTTGTTTACTAAGATGTACGTATTAAGATACATACACTAGAAGATAATTATACTTTGATTTACATTTAGGAGTAGATGGGATACACTTAGTTAACACTTTGCACTTCCATTTTAGCTGAATGTGTATTTTTAAGTAATTTTGGTTGTGTCTAGACCTAATAATTTGCTTTAATGCTTGTTGAAGGAACTACTTTTTTGGGTTTTTTAAATAATAATTTTCAGCCTTTCTTTCTGTGGGTTTACTGATTATTAGATTTCTGGAGCAGAGACCTACATTAGCAATTTTTGATTATTAAATTTCTGGAGTGGAGATGTTTTGGCAATTTTTGAATGAGAAAGATGGGATGCCTACCAGTATACTACTGCCTTTTCAGTATAGCCGCTTTGAAGCTACAGATTCAAGATTTTCCTTCTTGTTTATTCATAGTCTGTGTATAAATAGGAAAGAACCACCTATGTTGAGGCTGTGGGCTCTAATACATTTTTTAAAATTGTTATTCTTAAGTATGAATATTCATTTCCATTTCAGCAGCACAAACAGCCCCACCCTTAGTACTTTGGCAGGTTTTGCCCAAATGATAATACAAATCCTAGAGTGACGTCTGTGAAGAGATATAATATTCAATGAACCTAGCTTCTTTGAAATAATAAAAACACATACCATTAGTCATACATTTTTGTAAGTGTAGCTCTGCCAATGGTTGCAAATATTGTTATATCTGTATATATGTTGGAAAAGAGTGTGTATACATAGCAGGAAATGCAGCAAAAGCATATCCAGGTGCCACAAATACTGTCTCATTTTCACTTCTTCTGTAACTGCTGCCATTAATGTTTTTATTGGTCTTCTTTTTGTTAAAGGAAAGACAGAAACAGTTCCACTAATGGAAACCAGCACAAAGTGCTAGCAGCTTTTAAAAATGTTTTTCTCCCCCCCCCCCCCCAAACACAAAAAAACAAAAAAAAANTAAGACTTTTTAAAAATTTTTTCCCCCCCCCCCCCCCAAAAGGTATGTAATTGAAACAAAAAGCATTGTTTCGATCCTATTTTTTTTTTCTTTTTTCTTTTTCTTTTGCTTGAGCCCATCCTGTCAGGCTGCAAGCGTGAAAGTTATTTTCTGGTGGTGTGATTAGATTGGGGCTGAACTCTCCAGCTGGCAGGCCTGTCTGTGACTGGCGGCGGCCTGTCCCCAGTGCTTGTCATCTCCTGACATGCCTGACAGGATGGGGACAGCAGCCCCAGACAGGTTCATTAGATGGTGTTTTCTACAGCTGGGCTAAAAATAAAAAAAAAAATAATAAAGTAAAAAAAAAAAAAAAAGGCCACGCTTTGTCAAGGCCCAAGCTGTGGGGGCCCTTCTTGTTGGTTTAAACCAAGGCCTTGTTTTGACAAATTCTGATCTGTGCGGTTTTTAGATTTTCTGACACATTTTTGTTTTTTACCCCTTTGGCCTGCGCTCTTTGCACTCTGCCTTGTTGCTGCTTCAAAATCCTACCACCGCCTTCTCAGGAGAGCGGGGAGGATGCTTGCAGAGGGCTTGGAAGAAAAATTGAGCACTACAGTGAAATAGCAATAAGTGTTCATTTCCATGGTGATCAGCCCAATGGCACAAAAAACAACCTTGGGACTCTCAATAAGCCAATTACAAGAAAGGTTAAGAGTTTTATAGCGCCAGAAACATGCCATCTACATGAGAAAATAGTATCATTACTAGCAATCTACACTGTTAAATACATTGCTGTCTGGTGCTGCCAGAAACGTAAGCTGTTTATGCTATTTTGGGTTTTTTGGAAGCTGCCAGAGTTTTACGGTGGTATTGTCAGGCTTTGGTGCAGTACATCAAAAATCTACATGGTTATAGATTATAAAACAGGTAAAACCAGTAATAAAACGATTTGAAAGCATTAGGCACATTGAATGTCACAATGTTAACTAAATGTGTTCAGACTCTGAGTTTCTTACAGATTTGCATCAGATCTTCACTTTAGATTTTTGTCACAAAGACAAAGGATTTGCACATCGTCTATAATTAAAGAATCTCCTATAAAATATTTTTGAAAATAAAAAAACTCTTAATCCCTTATTTTTTCTATCATAGTTATAAAGTACCTATTAACTCCTTTAATTTACGGACTGGTGACTGTAGTTTGACTCCAGGGTTACCTGCTGTTTTTCTTAGGGAGTGTCGCTTGATTTTGGACATTTTAGGTTGCTACAACATGCTGGTGTGTAAAACACTTCTCTAGCTACTGGGGAAAAAAGGGAAATGTTTACTATTTCGCTTACTTTGCCCTTCTGCTTAAGAGTGCAGAGAGCATTACAGCCTTTTATGTTTTCTGCATTTAGCTGCTTGCAGTGTGAGCGCTGTGGCTGGAAATCAAGCCCTTCATTCACAGAAATCCTACCACTTACCTTTCCTTTGTATTGTTAGTTACTGCTGCTTTAGTTCATGGTCTCTATGACAACTGTTTAAATTGGGATGGGCAACTGTCATCTGGAGTATTACTGAAAGAAAAGTGTTAGTGAGCACACAGTTCCATAGATAGAGCATTTCAATATAATCCAATTTTAATTGAGCTCCAGAGACTTTGATGTGCTGCCGAAGGTTGGGAGAGAGCTATTCCAGGGAGAAATTAAAGCAGCCCAGCAAGGCTTCACTACTCCAGACTGTCACCATTTTAAATAAGCATTAGCATCAGACTTAACCTTCCCCTATGAAACATCTCACTTTTTTTTTCCCCCCAGCTTTTCGCTTTTTTTTTTTTCAATACGTATAAAGGCAAAGACACTTTCATCTTTTTATATACATTTCTATATTCCCTTGATTAAGTTTGAAAAGCATGTACTGGACCTGAGACGCATCTGAGGCTGTCTGTTGGACCTTGCATTGCAGTTCATAGAAAGAAATAGAAGCAGAGTGAGGATTAGTTTGCAACAGTCAAATGGCATGCGTTGGATTTTCTCCCTAAGACTGCTCTAAAAGTAACCCATCCTTGTGCTAAAAAGTTGTGTGGACTTATTTTAGCTTGGTTTCATCATTAATTCCCTTTAATGTAAATAAAGAAGAGCAAATATTTCATTGCAGACTCTCTTACTAACAAAACTAGGTTCTTGCTATAGCTCTGTGTCCACTGGCTGTTTTGTTTTGTGCATAATAGCCAAAAATAGTCATATAACAATTAAAATAACAATTAGCAGACTTATCTCTGTTTTTGCACAGTGAGGAGATTAGAAGGTGGCTATAAACTTTTGAACTGTTGAATTAAAATCTGTTATGATTGCTTCATTCAGTTAAACTATATGATCCTTTTGTACCATTTTCTTTTTCTCTCATAAATGTCTATACATACAAAAACCTTCTAAAATAAAAGAACTTCATAATAATAAAGCAAAACTGAGGATCAGTGTATATTTTCCAATATTTCAATATACATTGGACAGCATTTCATGTTAGAGACCTAAGACACATTTTAACATGATTCATTTTCCTGGCTTTTAATTTTCCTTTTTTTTTTTTTTTCTTTCTTATTTTTTTTCTTTATATCTGACTTTCTTGGCTTTCAGTGAAAGAAAAGCAAATTTGCAAGATGCTGAGCTCTCTTTCTGGATGCTCAGTACTCAGCTTCTACTCCAAACAGTAGGAACTGGGATACTCAGCTGCAAAGAAAAGATGCATCTTGCAAAATCGAGTCTATCAGAGATAGACTATTACATACGATGCTTGTATTCTTTGGAAGGAATGTGATATGCATCAAATCCGGACTTAATGGCAGTAGAAATGGAACCAATCACAGTACAGGCAGTAATCTGTCTATAGAAGTTAATAGGGTTTATTGTCTACTAAAGCAATTAGCCTGTTACCCACATAAAAGAAAGATAAGAATCTAGATTAATAGGAGAATTTGAATAGTTGGCTGTTGTAATCTATTAAAAAAAAGTGGAAATATCAAATCTCTTTGTAAAGCTTGAGGTAAATTCCATTTTATTAAATAATTATTTTACTTAAATATATGTTAAGAATAAATTAACTGAGGCTATATGAAGGAACTCTCTTTGACTGGGATTGGCACACTTTTTCATAGTTGCATAGTACCCAGAAGTCCATAAAATCTAAATACCTTCTGTGGTGGAGCAGCTTGTAGTGGATAAAAACAGAGGCACATTCACACAAAGTATCTCTACATGCTGACAGGTGTTGCAGTAATTTCATACTGGGAACCTAGAGTTCACCACAGGAAAGCCTGTGAGTATGCCCAAATCTATGACATGCAGGTTTGCATTCCACTTGGCTAGAAATCTAAAGAGGAGGGAACTGTGTATTAAATCTGCTATACCACTTCTTCCCCTAGCTATTGCAGACATCAGAAGACTATATGTGTGCCCCAGAATCCATTTTTGGTGGCCAGCTGAGTAGACTCTTAATATTCCTCCTAGTTTTCATGAGAATTTTTTGTACAGGATTAGACCCCCAAAAAAGTTGTGCTTATCTATCATTTTGACCTTTATGTTGTTCAAATTAAACAAACTGATAGTTAACTATGTGAAAGTACACATGGAATATACAGAATGCACATACGAAAAATATTGTGTAAATGTGGCTCCAGTTATTGAAATAAATATAGGAATAATTTATGGAGTTTCTATATGCAGTTTACATTTGATACATGTTAATTTCTGTAGGTTTTATATTTTGTGAGGATTTATTTTTCAGTGCTTAATTACTGCATCTGATTAAAAAAAAGTTCCTTAAAGCAAGTATAGAATGCATAGGTACTTCTGTAATATTAAAGCAAAATAAGTGTAATGAAATGCAAACCAATTAAATTATTGTTTAGTTACAGCAGGCAGTTTGCAAGCACTCCCAGTTAAAATTTTCAGAAGAAACATTGCTATTCTTTCCTTGCACAGACTTAGTAATATGAGATAATGTTCCATATATAATAATAAAATGTATAGTAGAATTTTGGTTGCTGTTGGAGCTGTGGATTAGGTTTTTCCCAGTGCTATAATTCCTTGTCTTCTCCAGCAGTGCAAATGAAACTCATCTTAAGCTCATCTTACGTTGGTTAATAAAGAATCAGTTGGTACGGCAATATATTAGGAAAATGGAGATATTTTGATGTATGTTCACCATAATTCACAGGCAGTGTAATTGTTCTTTGGGGACTTTAGAAGTTCACATAACATAGAGTAGCCCTGAGTCTGCTCTAAATTTCAGCTCCAAGCAAACTGACTTCCAGGAGTCACTAGTGCTCCAGACCCAACATTTCTAGGCACAGCTGAGCATGTGGCAGCTTTAGAATTTTGAATTTCTTGAGGATTATGCTTGTCTGTTACAAACTGTAATACAGAAAATTTGGGGATGGTGAGGATGTTGTAGGTGTATAATATCTATCACTTTATAAATCCATATATTTCTTTTTGCTTATAAAAAAAAATTTTAAATTTATTGCTAAGATTTCAGCAGTAGAAATTACTCCAATTATATTCCCAAATTTTGCTTTTGTATATGAAGTTAACAACAAAGTATTACTGGTTTATGATCAATCTTATATAGGAGGAGATATTAGGAACAGAAACTTAAAAAAATTAAGCTCCATAGTAGAAAAAATGTTGTCTTCTAATTACTTTTATAGATCTTAGATCATATGCGTTCTGCACTGAATAAATCAATGTGAAACTTAAAATCCAAGACGCTTGCACATATCTTCTGTATGACACTGAGTTCACATCTATAAAAAGAGGCATATAAACCTATCTTTCTACCTGTCATTTGGTAAGAAATGGGTAATGTTTAACAAAACTCAATATTTATGCTTTTCTTAAGACCAATTATGGTGCCTTCATTTATTATAATGTTAAGGATTTGCATCATGGTACATTTGAGTCTTTAGACATCTTTTATTGCATTGCACTTTTGAATAAATGTATCAGTATGCAAGTTCTGGGAAAAAAAAAAAAAAAGACCCTGAGGATTTTATAATGGCTTTATTCTTGGGAAAGAACATATCACATACCTGTGGATACCATACGTTCTTTATTCTTCAAACTATTCCTACATTTTTTGCTTTTGCTGAGTCCTAAAATTTGATTGAGTCACTTATCCTTAGTGCACGGGAAAAACTAATGCACATGAGGATGAAATAAGCACCTAAAGACACAATTTTAGAACACAGAAGAATGTGAGTTTCTTCTAGTCCTTTCCGATAACTGGATGGTCAGCACGCTCACCCGGAAACAGGGGAGTCTTTTTTCACTTCTTTCCTACGTTTGAAGGGAGCAGATTGCCTTGTATGTCAGCAAATTATGACCAGCAAGCAATGTTTGCTTTGCAATCCCTGCAGAAACATGGCAGGAGTCAGGGACCTTCTCCTTCTATTGCTTAATCAGTTGCATGTGTATAGGAGCTTGCCAGGAGCTGCTTGCCACTGCCTTTCCTTGGGGCAGCACACAGCTGAGGCAGCTGATGCAGCTCACTCATGCACTGTCCATCCTGGACCAGTGAGGAGCACTCATCCAGCTGTGAGTTGCTCATTGAGAGCACAGCGGTGAGGTGGAGCAGACAACACTCTTGGAGAACGGTGTCATTTGGGTTCACATGCCTTTGAGATAGGAGGGAACTGAATCTGAGTGCCTACCCCAACTTCTCGCTTTAGGCAACAGAGAACTTGTTTGTTTTCATGCTGGTGTTCGAATCTAGTCCCGCAACTTTCCTCAGCTAAAACTCTCACAAATTCTGTCAAACCCACCAATATATCAAGTTTAATAAAACTGCATTTTTCTGTCAAGTAGCTATTTAATGAATAAATGTCAAGTTTTGTTTTCAAGTTACAAGCATTTATCAACACTGTCTTCTCCCTGGATTTGTGAATATTACAAGTTCTTTCTTTCCATTGCTTTACTTTTGCTAAGGAGGTCCAGAATGAACCAGTTGACAGAAAAACAAGCTCTCCTTTTTTAATCCTGAAAAAAAAGTTCTATGTTTTTGCTCAGATCATATCAATTTTATGTCTTTTTTGGCTTGTCCACTCAACTGAAAATGTAATTTGCACGGTTCTAATTGAAAAAAATTGATTGCATTTTGCTGAATGTGGTGCTGGGGCAGAATTGCTCAGAGCAGTTTGAGTGTAAGTACTGAGATCACCACTCGCCTGTTTGGATTAATCTCCAAGCACGAGATGTAGAGCAAGAACGGAAACAGCGGTTCTGTTAACATTTCTCACTACGTTTGAGTCTGACATCCTGTTGTTGCCAAAGTCAACACAAAATCAACTTAAACCTTGTGAGGTAACAGGCACAATCTGCTTCAATCCTGTTGCTAACTAATTGAACTTCTCTACTTTGGATTTTGCCCCAATATTTGTTTCCTCAACCTCTGTGTTTTGAGTTGGGCTGTGCTCTGATATGGCTTTCTATGGCAGTAGAATATATGTCTTCTGCTTCTCGACGTGCGCTGTTGCCCCAGCTGGCACCATCAGCTTTATTCCCACTTTCAGAATCCTCAAATCAGCTGAAACTTCTGCTTAAAACAGTAATTGTTGGAATTTACTTTGGAAGTAGAGCCTAAAAACAGCCTCTGCCTACCTTTTCTAAGGTGGTAATGTCTAAATCTGCTGCCTTTTCCTGATGCTATTCTTCCCAAGAATTTCAGTCCATTGCTGGCATTTCAGGAGTTGCCTGAATTGTTTGCACATTGCATAGAAAGGAAACCATGCAAAGGCACACAGATGTGTAATGCCCATAAAACCAATATTAAAAATAATTATTATTCAGAATTCTGTTTTCACAAAGGTAATATTTTCCCATGTCAGTAGCACTTATCCTTGTATTTAAAATTATGCATTGGTGTTTCGCAAGAGCAGAGTTAGAAATAATGCATTTAGAATATGTAGGATATTCTCTTTGGATTATTTTGATCCGGATGTTAACATTTAGCAACAGTGTTTCCATATCTAGGAGCAGGGTGGGGTTTTTTACTTTAATAACCTTACTGCGGCTGCTTCTCAAGAAATCCCCATATACTGTCCATTAGTTTTCTCAAACACAAAATCATAACATGTAAAACCATTTTACCAATGAAAAGAGGAAAATGTCCTGAAAATGGGCCAACTTCAAATAATTTTTCAGATGACTGAAAATGAATGTGGGAATAAGAGCATCAGTTACTGTCAGCTGAGTGGGCATTGTTTTAATGGATACTGAAGCGGTATGCTGACCAGAGAAATCAGATTTAGAAAAGGTTGGGATGAACAGAACCTCATGTTTCAAGAAAAGGGGCCTCTTGAAAGCTTAAAAAAACATTGGAAGTAGAAGTGTAAGCTGAGAAAATTTGGCAAGGAAGTAAAGCCCAAAACCACAAAAATAATATCTGCATTTTTTAGATCCCTGAAGAGGAGGAGAAAAATGAAGCAGGAGTGCCAATATTTATTTTAAAAAAAAAGCTCTAAAAAAGATTTTTAAAACTGATGTGAATGGAGAAATTATAATGGCACAAAATACTCAGCTCATCCTGCAGGACATGGCATCGCAAGAGCTACTTGGAGGAAAGCTTTTAAGGCTTAGAAATAAAGAAACCTTTTAAACAGAAGCATGTTATAAGGAAGGGGAAAGGAGACCTTAATGTAAAGAGAAATTGAGAACATTTTACTAGACCAAAGTGTGCAAAGAAAAAATGATAACATGGTATTTTGGTGAGATTTTAGAAGTATTTACTCTTATGTGACTAGTAACTGAGGAAGAGAGGATGTTCTTAAAGTGGCTTAAATGTATACAAAAAAAGAAAATAGTAACAAGTCAATGAAACACTAGGATATTAAATTAATTTGAATTGTCCTTCCTGACTAATTACATTCTCAGTTTCCCATTTCAGAAAAGCAAAACACAAGGTGTTTCATTATTTGAACTCACCTGATTCTGAAATTTCTTAATAAATATGTTTTCTTTATACATTTACATATCTTGACATGATATATCCCTTGTTACTGTGTATGCATATTTTTCCTGCTAAATCTGAGAGTTGATCATATTCAGTACTTCAATCAAAAATTTTGAAATTATATAATGCTTACTCAATATTGTATTTCATAAACTCTGAGTCTGGTTCCATGCCATTAATGTCTGTCATTTCAATCTGTATTTAGAATATGTGAAGCAGTCATGCAGTCTGCCACATACTTGTAGTGAGTTCCGTGTTGTTAGATGGTTCTGGAGAAGAAATTTTGCTGTATGTGCATGGGAGCCATTTTTTTTAACCTATGAAGATCTGCATTCAGAATTTTGCATTTTCCTTGAAACAAATGGTGATGCTAGCAACCACTTGAAAAAGGCAAATCCAAATCTCTGACAGCAGAGAATGATTTTCAGTGATCATTTTCATGTGTATCTAACCTCTAAAAGCATACAATGATGCTAAACTATTTTATGAATACCTATTGTGTTCCTGGGTCAGGTGCATAAGCACACTTCTGTAGCTGACTCTAGACAGCTCTCTGATGAAACATCTACTCACTGTGATTTGTTTTTGTGAAGTACTCCATGTTTATTGGCAGGCATTTTCTTTTAAGTGCTGAGGTTGCAAATTTGGAAGCGTCCCATGAGACACTGATGTAGGGAATGTACCAGATAAGTTCGATGAATTTTATGGTTACCAGGCTCTTATGAAATGGTTAATATGAAATCAACTTCCGCTCGTGACTGAAGCATACTGTTGCTTGCTATTTCAAATATAATATAAAGGGTAGTAGCTTTCCCCACAATGATATTTTCTTTTTTCTTCCCTTCCTTGGCTTCTTTTTTTTTCTTTGCTGCCTATTCATATACAAAAAAGATGACGTGACCACAAATTTAGATTTTAGCTTTTTCATTATGGACCTCTTAACTCACTTTATACAGAAAGCAGGAGATACAGTTTCCACCAGACAATAAGGAGGCAAAAGACCCAAGAAGAACCTTTTGGATAGTTCATGTCCATCACAACTGTGTTTGGTTATTTTTCAGGAGGGTAGTGTCAGACTAACAAAAATGTATCTTTTTTTTTAAGTTTACAACAGAATTTAATTGTAAAAACCAGTTTCTCAACCTTAGGGAATATTAAATATTTGTTTGACAAGGATGGACGAAGGAGCTTCAGAAAGTTTCTTTTCTGTCCTTGGCAACTGTATTCACAGAGAAGTCTGTCATGAGAAACTATGTGCAAGCTCCTGACCTGGAAACCTGGAACACCAAGGCTATTTTACTGTTGTTCATTTTGATAACATAGGTGTAGAGACTGCAGTGTAACTGAAATGAACCAAGATTTCTTCTTCCTGTCTTTTGTTCAAGGTTGGGACACAAGAGATAGACTCATAGTTGGCTTTTGCAGGTAATCTGTCTTCCAAAAGTTGGTGATGGTGAATGAAGAATGAAATACAAACAAAAATCAATATTCAAACTAAAAGACCACTGTATATGGGGATGACAAGGGCTTATTTTGTATCAGAAGACACACAACTTTGCAAGCTTAGTTAAAAAAAAAGACAAACAAGGTACAGTATATAGTTAGTGCATAAATAAAATAGTTGTAGCTATAATTGCCAGTGTTGAGGAAGACATGCTGAGTTTGGTGAAAATTGCAGCACTGGACACATAATTCAGAACACTTAAAACACTGGAAAATAGAGAGACTTGAAAAAACTATTCGGGTTATTGGACTGCTGGAGGGGCAGATTATGAATATACACCACAGTGTTTTTAATCATATGTCTCTAAACCTTTGAATCAAATAAAAAGATGAAGGGTTGCTTTGGGTTGGGCTACCAAGATGCAACAGCATCCCACTAGACCTTACTCAGTCAAGACAAATCTGTTCAAACACAAAGCGAATATTTTTGAAATATAAAATATTAAAGTTGAAGAAGTAGGTGGGGTAAACTTACAAGGAGGAAAAAGGATAAATTTTTAGAAGTTTACTGCATATCCAGAGGAAAAGGAAAATGAAATAAGTACCACATGACAAAGGCAATACCCCCTGTTGCCAGGTAACAGAGCCATCTAACAGATAGATGTGATTTTGATGTCTAAACTAAGGACATGCCAGAGCTCTTTCCTTTAATGTTCTAACTAAAATAGCGGTGTCCAGGTTAAAGACAGTAGGTACACTTAAGCACTAGATAAAACTGTCTTTATAAAATGAAAAAGTATCTTCAGTACCAAAATTACAGTATTATTGGAAGTCCTTCTGGTCAGTGATAAAGGAAAAAAAAAAATGCATTTGATTTCAGGAAGTGGCCATCTTATTCAGAAAGTGTGACTCCAAGGATCCTTTTCAGACTTTGAAAAAAATAACCTATAGGAACTTCAGAATGTATCTGTGGAAATGCAGCAAAAAATGAGCCAGTTCTACTATACATGAGTACAAGGCAGCCGTGTCCCTTACTGCTCTTGTTGTTAGACATTATTAGTACAAAAGGTAAAGAATAATGAAGGAAATCAGGGAATAAGTGCTTTGAAAATAAAAAAAAAACAGAAAAGCCAACAACAAAGTTATATTGCATGTTAATGGATATATGCATTTTGCACTAGATATAAACAAAGCTTGGCAAATGTTACAAATATCAGTTGACACTTCATTGAGGAATCAGGTTAGAATTAAAATACCCTGAACCAGAAATCTGGTTCCAAAAGACAAATGAGGAATTCCCATTGAAAGTAGTAGATTAAATTCACATACTTAGGCATTAATGAATCTCCCAAACGAGCTATTTAAAAAAAGGAAATATTGAGCAATAAGCAACAATTCTTTGCAACAGGCTGGAGAAGTGACTGTTCTTACCATAAAGTTAGTGACTGAGAATAGGTAGGACTTGTATAGGCTGCTTTCCTTGATTTCTCTATAACACCTGATTTTGTGATTATTTCAATTCCAGAAACAATAACCAAAAGAAATATCTTTTTGCAGTGCTGTGCCTGGTGCTGTGAGATACCAAAAATGGTATAAAGCAGCAAAAAATAATCCTCAGTACTAAAGTGTTTTTCCTGTGGAGATAATCTATCAGGGATGCTAGCAGAATGGAAACTAGCATTTCTGGTCTTCTGGTTAATCTAATACTTCAAAATTTTAGCTGTTAATTAACAATTAATTCATTATCAATAATTGAATATTTACTGAAGTAGGCTTATGATTAAAAATGTCCCAACTCTTAATTGAAAAAAAGAAGAGATCTTGATTCCATCAGAAGTAAAATTAAAATAATGGAGCCTTCATATTTGAGCCAAGTAGGAAAGCACTTCAGTAATGGTTTTGTTTCTCTCCCATAGAGCTTTCCATCCGAACATCCCATGCTGCTTTAGTAATCTAATCTAAGTGTCACCAATAGATGTTGTTCCATATTACAGAACCCTGAGGTTTAGGGACTTCTCATTCCCACTCTTAGGGTGACAGCTTGATGTTACTGCAATGCATCCTAGCAAATTTTTATTCTTGGTCTATCATCTGGCCAGTGCACCCATTACTATCTTTAAAACGTACCCATATTTCTGAGTAAATGAAAGGGTTTTACAAGGAGAAGTAAGCTTTAAACCAAATAATTGCAGCTGATATTAAAAATAAAAAGTGTGCTCAGTTCAAATGTAGACATGGTTGATTGGCTGGTTGTTTTTTATTTTATTAAAACCAGTGTATTTGGGACCTATCTAGAATTCGGTGCTTAGTCATGAAGTTTCAACCATTAAGACATGCCTAGAACAAAAAGTCTTCATGACTGTTTTTAGGAGAAAAACTCATAAAGCTATCAAAATAAAGAGCACTGACTTTAAATATAAACAACAACAAAATATTGGATGGAGCACATGGTAATTTTGGCTTCACATAACTAGGTAACATAATTTCAGTGTCTTTTGGTGAATGAAGTTGTTATTTTAATGTCTTTATGAATAATGAAATATACAATATATGCAGTCTGTAAAAAAAGTAAAATAGCCAGGCCCTCATTCATGTGATATGAGAAAGTGAAATGCTCAAAATCATCCTGGAAGAAAAAAAAAAAGTATAAACCTTTTAAAGGATTCAAATTCAGAAAAATGAAATTACTTTATTTTGTCTCTTGTAACAACAACAAGAAAGAATCCTGCAACAATGTCAGTAATTTCTGCTGTAAACTGTAGATACCTAATAACGGGAGGTTGAATGCATCGCTTGAAAGTAGTGTTAGATGAATGTTATGGTGTATGACAAAAATGGGCAGTATATCTTGGACAGGAAAACAAGACAACAGAAATACTGAAATAATTGAGGTGATTTGATATCAACATGATAATCTGATATTTGTAGGACTAACAGACAGTTAAGAAGAGTGTAATTGAGGATAGTAATTGAATTATGGACTCCTTCCTTTCCTCTGATTTTCTATCCTTTCTACTGCTTTACTGGAGCGCTATCTTAAGTCATTCATTTCATAGTGGGGTGAATGTACCTCTGTGAAGTTCTGATTGCTTTATACTTGAGCAAGAAGAGGAGGAAGAAAAAGGCAACCAGTGTATGGTCGGTATAGCATGTGCTTTTAGTGTTGATCTAATAACTAAGCTGTGGTACATATCAAGACATTGTAAATGTATTACTGTGAATCATCTAAAATGTTAATATATAGCATATAGTCAGTATTAAACATTTTTCTTTAGAAAAAAATAGGACAAGTTGAAACATTTTTGAAACAAAAAGTGAATTCTTGAAGCATGGTGTTTTGTCAAGGAACTAATTCTTTGGCAAATCTGCTGGCTGCTGTAGATCTGGTTACAGCTATATACATTTCAAACTCCTCTCTCTGGGAGTCTGTTCTCATCTTTTAGCTGTTTAAACTTGAGTGTTTTCCTCCCTGTTTCCTCTCTGTATCTTAAGAACCTGTGTATTTACAAAAAATATATATCAGATAGGTAGCAGCAGAACACATTCAAAAAAGGACGTGCTGGAATCTTCACAGTCATTGTTCTTAACCATCTGAATTTCACATACATGATACCAGCTGTGTCCTAGCATCTGATCTCAAAGAAAGACTGAAGGAAAATCTGGTTTATTTAGCTTATCAAAGAGAAAACTAAGCAGTGACTGGATCACAGTCTGTAATTACCGACACAAGGAAAAGTTATCTGATAATCTAATCTCACAGACAAAGGTGTCACGAGATCTAGTGGCTAGAAGTTGAAGTCAATAGAGTTCAAAGTAAAAATGAGGTGCAGATTTTTAACTCGAAGGTTAATTTACCATTGCAAGAATTTAGCATATGAGGTAGTAATTCCACAGCTGGCCTGTGACTGAATGGAGGGAGCATATAGTCTCTTGCGTGTGTCTGGGAGACCTCCAAAGAAATCAAGCCCCTTCCCTTCTTCAAGGCAGTGTTTAGTTAGTGTGGAGAGCTGAGGTGAATGAAACAGTACCATCAGCCACAGCTCTAAGTCCTGTCTGTAACTTCTTCCCATGTGGACAGTACAGGGGGCTCACTGTGTTCCTCTCTCCAGTTTCCATCAAGGACAGGACTAATATTTCAATGCTCCTCAGTGTGCTGAAGCACATTCGTTTTGTTGCTGTTGTTACCATAATCTCTGAAATAGACTCCTCATGGTTATGAGAAAAAAGTTATGGAGAACAAATTAACAAAAATCCATGGAGCTCTTTTAATTCAAAGTGTACAAACTTAAATTAGCTTTTTCATATATGAAGACATGTTACTAACTTGAAGCTACATCAGTGAAAAAACTGAAGGAATGCAGTTTCCATTACCTCAAGCATGAAAGATCGTTGACAGCAGCAACATATGGTCTCCCTAACATTTCCCTATTCAGAAGTTGGGGGAGGTCATGATTACAGAAAGCAAAGACCTCAGCTGAGTGAGTAAAGCACTGCAAGCTGGTATACCAATGGTTTCTATGTACCTAATGGAGAACAGAGAAATTCAGTCTCTGCAGCCTGAAACCTTCTTTTTGCATTTCCCTTTAGTGAAGGTGTTCATTGCATTTCTTTGTTTCACCGGGGCTGCAACTCCTTAGTAACTGCAGCCTAGGGGAAGGCACAGTCTACAGAGCCTGGGAAATGCAGTTGCCTGTAGTGAGGGGATGGTCCCCACCCCAAAAAACTGACTCCTTGTAGGATGAAGTGTCAGGGTCTCAGCTACGGGCAGAGCCCACCTGAACAGAGATGGAAGGCTGAAGGCAGCCTTCCAGCTGATGGAAAGGATTGGGAAAGGGTTGTTCTACACCACATGATAGTGCTGGAATTGTGATTCATGGATGAGAGAAGTTAATAAAGCTGATACCTAATTAAATTTTGTCTTTTTTGTCTGTTTTCCTGTACATCCAGAACAGTGAAGGAGGAGTGAAAAAGATTATTTAGGTATTAATATCTAGTCTTAGACAAATACCTTCAACTGAGAAACTGTCAAACTGGAAAAGCAACCTTAATTTTTAGCTATTTTATTTTAAAATACTTTCACATTAATTTTAAAATGCAAAAATACAAATTGTTAAATTTTGTTCATGGTTTGGGATATTAAATGTACTTAATTTTAGAAAAATTATTGTGTTGACATATTGTTCTAGCTAATTTCTGTATTTATTAATGGAATGGAGGGAGTTCTAATTTATGACCCTGAAATGGATGTGAATAGCATGTTATATTATTTTAGTTGTACTTTGCACAAGATAGCCTCAGAAGTAAATCTTTTATCCGATATATAACTGACAAGTGTGTCATGCGCACTGTTGGAAGAAAATACAGCTAAGCATAATTGCAACTGTGTTCATTACCCTGTGCTTGCTTGTAGAGTTTGGTTTTTTTGAGGAAAATAAGTTGTTGTGACTCATGAGAAATAGATTTTAGGAGTGTCAGGTTACGGTACTTACTGATATTCTTCTAACAGCTATACTTCATTGCATTTGTTAAAAACGTTTAAGTTCATAGTTTAACTCACGGGTTTTAAGTGTTAAAGAGATACGATTAACTTAAATGTACTTCATTGATGGGTAAAATTTACTATGTTCTTATGCAATATTTTAATGAAAAACTCCTGTTAATAACTGTCACCTTGACTTTCTTTAAAGGTCCTCGCCTATACAGAAGGCCTTCATGGAAAATGGATGTTCAGTGAGATTCGGGCTGTTTTTTCAAGACGTTATCTTCTCCAGAACACAGCTTTGGAAGTGTTTATGGCAAACAGAAGTATGTCTTTGTTTATTTTGTTGCATAAAAATGTGCTAGTAGTTATTTTGGTGTTATTTATTAATCTTAGAATTTAAATTCTGTGCTTTCTTTGATAAAGTGCTTATGTCTGTGTTCAGTAATGCTTACTCTTGCATGTATTCATTGCATTTCATCTTAAAATCAATCACATAAATCAATGTCACTGCCTTCTGTGCAGCAGTGAGATTTATTTATAAAAACAGATCATTGCAATTGGTAAATTCTTCAAATGTTTGATAGGAAATTTGCTTTTTCTATGTTCTCACCCATCGCCCCCATTTTCTGTAAATATTTTAGTGAAATAACTAAAAGGCTATTTCCTTTTCTAATTATAAACTGAGTTAAAGTAAAAAGGACCAGATCAATAAATGGATCCACTCAGTTTTCTGTACGTGCTACTCTGAATCAGAGTTGAGTGGTTGGTGAGGTGTGTCAGTAGCCTTTTGCCCTGAGGAGCTCTGATGTAAATTTTGCTTTCAGTTGGAGAGGGAATTAAACAATTTTTGGTCCTGTGTGTTTTAATGCACCAGTTAGAAGACTGAATGCCATGCCAACTACTGAACAGCTTCCCAGCCTGATAAGAGGTTATACGGGTTAATGGTAAGCTGCGGTTCCTCTGAAGTATACCTCACTCAGGTCTTCCGCAAAATGGGAGCATTAGTGCCAAAATGTTAACCAGCTAATGATACATAAGTATGAAGTATGCTGGGAGTTTCTGTTCTAACTTGGGTCCCCAGGAGGATAAAAGTGGAACTGACTTCTCTTCCCAAATAAAACCCAAATAGCATTTTAAAAATATATGCAGGTGGAGAAACAGACTTCTGCAAGTGATTTACTAGTCCATATTTTCTCTTCTTCATTTAGCTTCTGTTATGTTTAATTTTCCTGATCAAGCAACAGTGAAAAAAGTTGTGTACAGCTTACCACGTGTTGGAGTAGGAACCAGCTATGGTTTGCCACAAGCCAGGTAATTTAATGAAAATAGTTTGTATATTTTGTGTTTATTATATTATACAAATGATATTTTTAAACATGTCAATATTAAAACATTATTCCTGCCATGAAACTCTAGACTTCCTCTTTCTTAAGGTTAGTTTGAGAAGCAATACCCTTTACTTACTGTATGGCCTGTTATTATGGAATAGAAGTAAAAATACTGTAAATTAGATTTTTTTTTTTTTTTTAAATCATTACAGGAAATAAGTACCTTCCAGTGAAGGACCAGAAAAAAACTTATACCTTATATATTCAAAGTCTGGTTTTCAGTCAGGTTTTATAAATGTATAGACAAATGTTCATCCTTGCTGTGACTGTTATGCAGGGCATGGAACTAAACTTGACTAGGTTTTGTGTTTGCTGAATGAAAATTATTTTTTTATGTATATCTTCTCACTTGCCTTTTAGATGAATGTTTGTGGGTTTTACTTCATTGCTCATTAGTATAGTGGCTATTTTGCAATTTCCAAATTTCTTCCATTCATTAGTATAATGCATTATTCTTCTTCGTTTCCAAAATTAAGGAGGATGTATATTTTGGAAAAGACCAACTAAGGTTCAGTTTTAGAGATTTTCACATACTATGGACAAGTACAGTTTTTATTATCTCATCAACATCAATATCAAATCAGCCTATGCTCAGAAATAAGGCTGGGAATTGTCAGATCCTATACTATAAAAAGATTAATATTTCAGTGATGGGTAAGATGATCTTCATGTGTGCTTCACTGAGTTGGGGGGAAAATTTCCTGCCTCCAATTTTTTTTTTGTTTAGAGTGTCTGGTCAGACCTAAGATTGTTTTTGAGGGTGTATCAGCAGAAGTTTGGTGAAGAATGTTTAGGTTCAGGATTAATTTCTGGTCAAAATGAAAGAAGAATAAATAAATATAAGGAAGTGAGGAAAGAGCAGCAAATTCACAAAATATGGTGCTTTGGGTTCAGATCTCCATTTGGCTTGACTTGGTCAAAAGCCAATGACTTAATCATGTGTGTAATGTCTGGGATGTGCCCTTCTCTTTCTTTAAGTAATTTCCTACAACCCAAAACTTCACATTGTCTGTGTTTTATCCCAGTGCAGAATGTGGAAATACTCTGAAGTGTCAAAGTATTTGTAGGATTGGAGAACTATTTCATTCCCAGTTGAACATCATTCCCTGTCATTGAGCTCAAGAGTCTCATGATGCCTAAGGCTTGATCTCCTGAATGTGCTGAAGTTCTTAGGCAAACTGCCAAATTTCTCAAGTTTTCACTGAGATCAAGGGGAAGTTGGGGCATTTCTTTGGAAGGTGTATCTTGTTAATATTTGCATTGCTCTTCCAAATACTCGAATTAAAGGAATTGCTGTCTCTAAATAGAAAGTAATAGTATTATTTTCTGAAATAAAAATGGCCACATGTTCTAGAACAAACAAAATGCAAATTTCTCAATCAGAATTTCATATCTACAGTGACATTTTTTACTTTTGAAATTCATATCCTTTGTGCATTATTCAGTGAATAATTGTCTGAAAAAGTTTGTTGATATATAATTATTTAGAAAAGTTTCAGCTTCAATATTATATGCAGTTATTTCCATACCTTTTTGATTAAAGTTCAATTTGAATCGAAAATAGGCTTGCTAGCCTTCAGAATAAATCTGGCATATGGTAGTGAAGTTGTTTTTCTTTCTTGTTTTTGCATAATCATGGTATGATTTATGCACAATAAAGACCCTGTAATCATGGGTTTTCCTTTTTTTCTGTCTATATACCCTTATTGTCTTCAGTAGGATTGCACTGGAGTCACTGAGGGAAAATCTGGCTCTATAACTGCTCTGTAGTTAATATTTTGTTGATGTTAGAATATAGTTTCCCTTCATATGAATATGTTGGCTCTGGAATGCTAATTTTTAAAATTATGCTTATTTGTATAACTAATATAAGAGAAATTATGCTGAGTAACCAAAAGGAGCTGCTACACTGAGTAAAATGTTATCCTTTTTTTATGACCGATTTTCCAGATTAAGCTGTACTTTAAAATATTTTAACAAAAGCAGATCTTTCTGGTTATTTTGCTTAAGTTCTTTAGTTTTATTTTTGCAAGTAGTATTTCCTCTCTGATACTACTCTGACAGGCATTTTATCTAAAGTTAATTACATTATCATAAATAATTGCTTTCACGATGGAAACATTCTGAAGGAGTAAATTACTTTTAATGCAGTACATGGACTTTAAGTGCATTTCTGTTTTCATGGAGAAATCCTGTGATTAACAAAGATGGAAGGAAATAGAAGGAAAAAGCAATATTTGTGATCTTCTAATGGCACAAAGGATTAGAAGCAGGTGAACTGGTATCTCTTCCCAAGACTGTTACAGACCTGCTATTCTGAGCAAGTCTTCAGTTTGCCTCTTTGCTACCTTTCCCAGCAGCCTGTCTAGTGCTTTGATTCAACAAACCATTCAAGCCTGTGCTTAATGTTACAAAGAAGTAATTACATCCTTAAAACTAGTCACATGTTGAAGAGTTCGGTCTGATTTGGTAATCAAATTCATCTGTCTGATAAATGCATTTTCACTGTTCCTGAAACATGTTGCATTGATTGTATTTTCCTTATGACCTTGCCATATGATACAACTGGGCAGACAGTACTGTGCCTTTTATTTACCTTATTTCTACAGCTCCATATTATTCTACATAGGTAGAGTAATATCTGCATTTTTACAACGCTATTAGCAGACCACTTTTTAGGGTTCTAACACCTCAGGTGTAATTTACTGATGCATTTTTATTGAGGGTAACATCACAGCTTAGAAACCAACTGTGAGCTGCCTGATGGTTTTGTAAGCATACAGAGATCAAAGAATTGCTAAAAGATACAGTATCATACTTCACCATTAAACATGTGCTAGCACCTTCCACTGAAATTCTGTGGGCTATTAATGTATTAGATAAAACAATGGCTTCAGTTATTGAAGGTAAGAAATACAAATTATGAAGTTTTTGCTGAAAGAAAATGTATTTTGGCTGGTACGGTAGCTATATTCAACGTCAGCTCAGCTCTGCCACTTATTCCACATCAGTAGCTTGGTGATGGATTTCCAGACCTCAGTATAGCTGATTGCAGAGGTTGGATTTGGGGAAGGGAGAGGAATAGGAAAACTAAGATTTGATGTCATCAAAGCATAAAACCCCTTTCAGAGCTTTGATTAAAAGTGAATGTTGATGAGTGTCTTGTCAGAAGCCAGTGACTTTCCCAAGACTTTTTTTTTTTCTGAGCAGGAGCAACACAACACAAAACATCATGCAGGTGCTACATTTTTGACAAGATACTTAAAGATTCTCTGTATGAGATTGGATTGTAGCTACCTAAATTAAAAGTGATTGTGAAGGGGGTGGGTCATACTCCACATACGGGATATATAGCATCCCTTCCCTCAACAAAATGCCATGAAGTGTTTTCTAAACATATTTAAAGCATATAAAACTTGAAAAATTGGATCATCCCCTTGTACATCAGAGGGTCTTCTGCAGTTTCCATTTTGAGTAGGTATTTCATGGTTCTCTAGAAGCAAAGGAAGTGCATTCATTTGTGCATCTTTATATTGGTGATGGCATATCGAAGGAGAGAAATGGTTTGATCAAAGTTGGGTGGATTTAGCAAAACGCAAAACAGTGGGTCTTCCTGTGTTAACTGAAACAAGCAGGTGTGGAACCAATTTATTGTGCATAATTTCTTCGTCTCTGCTGAAATAGCTGCGAATCTTTCAAACACCTTAGATATAGATTAAATAAGGAGCTTTTTTAGTATATTTTGATTTTCTGTAGAGTTCACTCAAATCAGGCATTCAAATGTAAAGTCCAGCACTTGACAGGTTATAGATTTTTGAGACTCCCTGGGAGATTGTGGGTAAAGACTAAAAGCAGCTACTAAGCTGTACTGATGCATAAATGTTGTTTTATCATGGGAGGAGCAGAAAGTCAGTGGCAGAAATGCTTTGTAAATTTAATGATCTCTTTATTATTTTTATTTTCTGTATTTATTAATTTGTGTGTAGTATTAGTCATAGTTCACTGGGAACAATATGTCTTTTGAGAGTTCCACTATAAAAGTAATTGTTATCCTATAAAATGCAATATAAAGTATGATTACATTCAGATAGTTCTTTAGATAAATTGTTCAGAAGAAGCGTAATAGAAACAACTTTTAAAATTTTTGTAAAGTCTCCTGTGTACTAGTAAAGTGTATTTACCATTGGCATCCTAGACTCTACTGTAAAATAAGGCTAGCCGGGCTGGCAAGATCTTATGTACTGCTATTTTGGGTAAATACAGAGATTTTAAAAAAAAAAAAAGAAGGAAGTGTACCTACACTTGCATGGTCATTTTTGTATGCCCAATTTGTAAGCCTAAGTATGGCAGACATGGACAACCTACACATTGACAATTTAGACATATAATTGTGATAACTGTACGCTCCAATCGCATACCAATACTCATCCTTTCCCCCGAAATAAGGTTTAGTGCATGTGTAGGAGTATGTACGTATATCTTTAGAAGTAGATGGTCCACATTTTTGTAATCGCTGCCCAATTTGACACCGTGTATATGACTTTATTTTAAGAACATACTCAGCGTTCAGAGTCTAGAAGTAGTACACAGTGTGTTTAGCATGCAACTGAAAGCTGAAGCATTGCGTGTCCCTGTTTACTCTTGACAAGCTATATAAACAGTAGATATATTCTTTAAATTCATGAATAGGCTACACTTTAGGGATCTTTTTTTTTAACAGGTATAAACATTTTCTCTATTTTGATCCATTTATAAGATTTAAGTTTCTTTTAGAAAAAGTATCTGAGGAGATTAATTTTTTCTCCTTCCAAAGATTTTTCCTTGTCTTTTTTTCACCAAGGACTATATTCTCTAGAAAGCAGTTGTGAGCAGTGAGGCTGTTTCTGCTTGTTGCAGATTTTTTTCTTTAATGCATTAGTCTAGACTGAATCTAGTCCCGTATATTTTACCAACCAGGGACAGTATATACTATGGGTAATTTAGAACTTGGTGCACGGTATTTGGTTATTGCGATGTTGTCAAATTGAATATAGAAGAGCTGAAGTTTCCTTGGCACAGTAGTTTGGTTCTTTCTCCCTTATCCAGTCATATAAGTTTTAGAAAATGTGTGGAAATTGAGTATCTTAGAAGCTTCTACTCCTCTCCCAAATTTGAATGAAATGCAATTCAGAAGTTATTACACAGAGACAGACAGATGGACATGTGCGCAGATAACTGAACAAACCTTGTTTCTTTCAGAAACCAGGCTATAAATGGAAATCTCAAAGCTTACTGGGATATAGGAAGGGACCATGGGTAGGTGACCATGGAGGAGGTGCACAAATTGTGGAATAAATATCTTCAACCCCTGTGCTGGAAATATATGGCACTTTAATCTATCACTCACTCACCTTAATGAACTTATCTCAATGTATCCTTTTGAAACAGGGAAATGGTATTCCTCTTTTATTCCTGCTGGACAAGCCAGGCACCAGAAGGTCTGCAGTTTCTTTTACTTCCAGTTTTTTAACCAGATTCAGAATAAAACAAAACACAAAATATATTATTCTGAATTATTACAATGCTGTAGTACTGGTAAAATAAAATACAGATCTTAATTTTAGTAATTTCTCAAATAGGGTAATAGTGTCTTCTTGACTTCATTAAACGAAACAGAAAAGCCTCTGAGAGAATCTGAAATTAATCACACTAATAATGTTGCCCTACATCTTAACATTTAATGAGGGTCTTAAAAAAATAATTCTTTAAATGTATTTCCTAGGAGAATCTCTCTGGCCACTCCCCGACAGCTTTATAAATCCTCCAACATGACTCAGCGCTGGCAGAGACGGGAGATATCTAACTTTGAATACTTGATGTTCCTCAACACTATAGCAGGTAAGGCTTCTGACTCTTTAATCCTTCATAATATGTTTATGTTTGTCAAAGTCTTAAGCACCGTGACTTGATAGAATACATTTATCCCTCTAGAATTCAGCTGCAGCTTTATGATAGATTCTGAAACACACACATTAAATTTCATCAGAAAATGCACAACCTATCACTGAGACTTTAAGTTCATGTATTGTTGTGGAGGCTGTTCCTTGCTCCCCTTCTGCCATTTCCTCTGCTGACAGCTTTGTCTGAAGCTTTATTAGAGTCAACAAACCATTGCCAGAGAGTGTCTGGAAATAATAATGGGAAAATGTAATTTCGCTACTTCATCATTCTCAGCAACAGCAACTAGACAGCAGAATCACAATAGTATTCTGCCTAGTACAGATGTCACCTGGATTGTGGTATGATTAGATTACAGCATCTTTTCTCATTTAGTTCTTTGAGCTGAAATATAATATCAGATTAGGTATTTAAAATGAGAAATAACTGCCATAGACATCCATTCATTATTGGCAAAAGAAGAGCTTTTTTGTCAATTCATAGAATCATAGAATCATAGAATGGTTTGGGTTGGAAGGGACCTTAAAGATCATCTAGTTCCAACCCCCCTGCCATGGGCAGGGACACCTTCCATTAGACCAGGTTGCTCAAAGCCCCATCCAGCCTGGCCTTGAACACTTCCAGGGATGGGGCATCCACAACTTATCTGGGCAACCTGTTCCAGTGCCTCACCACCCTCATAGTGAAGAATTTCTTCCTTATATCTAATCTAAATCTACCCTCTTTCGGTTTAAAGCCATTACTCCTTGTCCTATCACTACATGCCCTTGTAAAAAGTCCCTTTCCAGCTTTTTTATAGGCCCCCTTCAGGTACTGGAAGGCTGCTGTAAGGCCCCCCCAGAGCCTTCTCTTCTCCAGGCTGAACAACACCAACTCTCTCAGCCTGCCTTCATAGGAGAGGTGCTCCAGCCCTCTGATCATCTTCGTGGCCCTCCTCTGGACTCGCTCCAACAGGTCCATGTCCTTCTTATGTTGGGGGCCCCAGAGCTGGATGCAGTACTCCAGGTAGGGTCTCACGAGAGCGGAGTAGAGGGGGAGAATCACCTCCCTCAACCTGCTGGCCATGCTTCTTTTGATGCAGCCCAAGATACAGTTGGCTTTCTGGGCTGCAAGCGCACATTGCCGGGTCATGTTGAGCTTCTCATCAACCAATGCCCCCAAGTCCTTCTCCTCAGGGCTGCTCTCAATCCATGCTCTGTCCAGCCTGTATTTGTGCTTGGGATCGCCCCAACCCAGATGCAGGACCTTGCACTTGGCCTTGTTGAACTTCATGAGGTTCGCACAGGCCCACCTCTCAGGCTTGTCAAGGTCCCTCTGGATAGCATCCCTTCCCTCCAGTGTGTCAACCACACCACACAGCTTGGTGTCATCAGCAAACTTGCTGAGGGTGCACTGAATCCCACTGTCCATGTCACCAACAAAAATGTTAAACAGTGCCGGTCCCAATGCTGACCCCTGAGGAACGCCACTCGTCTCTGGTCTCCACTCGGACATCGAGCTGTTGACTGCAACTCTTTGAGTGCTACCATCCAGCCAATTCCTTATCCACTGCGTGGTCCATCCATCAAATCCACGTCTCTCCAATTTAGAGACAAGGATGTCATGCAGGACAGTGTCTAATGCTTTGCACAAGTCCAGGTAGATGATGTCAGTTGCTCATTAATTAAGCATTCACGATGGCGTTATTCCTTTCACCTTTCCCTTTTCTATGTGTTAACTCCTGTGGTAATTTTAAATGTAAAAAGCAGCAGTTTTCTATACCATATACAAAGATATCCAGGAGGTTGTCTACTATTACGATTCCTGCCTGTAGCACACATGCTGCTTACAAACCTGTCTGCAGAGAGCCTTGCTCAGACATCTCACTCCAGTGAGTTTTAATTTGAAACCCACATTAAATTCCACCAGGCATCACTTCGTACTCCAGTGTTGCAACTCTCATCTTTACTTGGTCCTGACTTTTATGCCTGAGGTTATCCTCAGGCCAGACATACGACAAATATAAGTGTGAAACCCAAAGGTATCACCCGTTACGCTGACCAGTCTAAGGACAGTCACTGCATTCTTCACAGTAGGGCAGTGGCAGAATTCAGGAGCTGTCAAAGTTGCTTGCTTTGAACATTTAGGCTTTTGCCTGTGTGCTTATATGGTAGTCATCTTCCGTGCATCCAGTCTTACGGATGTTAATAAATGTGTCATCAAATTATCCCAGTGTGATACAGAAGTACTACCACTGAACAGTTGGAAATCTGAGGGCATGTTTACCTTGTGCAGTGGAGCACAAAGCAGAGTCCCTGAAGCTGCTGGAGACCTGGGCTCGCAAGCCCATATGGTGCAGTCCAATGCAGGCTCACCGGCTTGGCTCCTGAGCGTTATAGCCACAGTCCTGCAGATCTCTGCTGAAGGAAGGAGCCCTGCTGAGTGTTTATTACCTCTGGCACAGTGCCACAAGAATGCTGCTATCTTGCTTCTGGACCTGGCCTGTCGCCAGCCGCTCCACATCTCTCACACATCCACTGCCCTTCTGGTGATGAGGAAATGCAGGTAGAGCCTCACAGGTTTCCTGACCACCTCACCCAAGCTTGGAGGGTTTACTGGAGAGCTGGGAAGTTAGCTTAGGTCCTCTCAGTCCTTGTCCAATACATTATCGACAGAACTGTCCTTCACTTTTAATTTCCTTTTTATGTATTCATTTCTTCAATAAGCAGTGTGTCTAAACTCTTTAAATGAGAGTAGACAAGAGCTGAGCCAATTTTTGATGAATTACTTTATCATTTTTAATCAGTTTAAAACTCCAAGGTCATTTATTTTTAGGTATGTCACCAAAGCATCCAAACCTAGGAGACATCATTATATCTGAAGTCAATTAGGAATTGCAGTGACACTTACACTAAGGTATCCGTCAGTAAACAAGCTTCAGCCTGAAGAGATTCCTTCAGAGTATCTCAGAGGTCTCAAGAAAAATGTTTTTTGACCTGTTGTTTGATACTAGTACTGCCAGGCAGGCTTTATAACCAAACACCTGGGTGGTCACATGAGGCAAGTTTCTCTTAATGTCATATAGTGTCATTCACCTACCTTACAACAGGATGGCCTGACATTTGCATTCCAGGTGCCACCTGCTTTGCCCAAGGTTTGAAGGATTACTGACTCTTTTTTTTTTTTTGTCTCTATGAGCTTGTATTGTATTTGGAAAAGCTTACAGCAGCTTGGTCAGTACCTTAGTAGTGTCTCCATCTGACTCAAAGCACTGAATTTCTGGCAGATTTTTGGTATCAGTCTCTTACTGGTAAATCTCATTTGTTCATGTAGTCTCATTGTTGTTAATTGTATAATTTGCTCATTTTCACAGCATTACCTTCCATCTTATGAAGTCCTTCAGCAGAGCATGATCAAATTCGAATTCAAATTTAAATTTAGGTAAAGACCATATTCCCTGAAAGAGAGGGAGGTGAATTTGAGTCTCTAGAAGAAATTTGGCCTAACTCTTCGTCTCCATCTTGTATTGACTGACTTATTTTGTAAAGTCATTCTTTTTAATGATGCTTTGAGGTCACATGGATCAACAAATATATGTTTTCTGAAGGAGAGTGAACATGCTGATTTTTTAAAGTTTTGGAAGTATTGGTTAAATAAAAGTTAATACCCATGCATACTCTTCTGCTAAGATGTGAGCAAGGTGTTGAGTAACATTTGAAGACCTTTTCCTTGTCACAAAGAACATCCCTTACTCTGATTTTTATTTCAAACTCATCTTCATTGCATGGCTTTTGCTAATGGGTCCTTACCAATATATATATATTTTCTGTTCTGTTTTCATTTTCCAAGAAGGGTAACAGTCATCATGTTAGGTTGGGAAGAAAGTATTACTGTACAATCTCATAAAAGATTTTGGAGGTATGTCTAAAAGCAGCTGAGATTCTTGGATGCTTTCCCAATCAGCAAGAGTGCTGTCACATCTGGTAGAGTTCCAGAAGGATTAGTGAAATAAAGGGTCCTGCTGACATCAACTATGACTATTGCACGTTAGAATGGCCTTCAATGCAAAGAGCTTGTAAGAAAGCATGATTGCATTGCTGTATTATGTGCTTTGTATTGCTGCTTCTTCATTTTTCTGAAGATTTTGAAGATTCATAGTCTCTATGAACATAGATAAATAGATTTCAGTTGCTAATGTCATTATAACATCTGCACTCACTGATGCACTCTCATAGAAACTCGTGATGTTTTTTTCAAAATTAGAATAAAATTTACCCTCGATAGCTGAACTCCCTGCCGACACATACACACAAAACCTCTTCTGAAAACAACATGAGAGAATTAAAACTGACTGAAACCCAACAGGCAATTCTACACATGACAATAAACTCTTTATTCCAGTTTGGAACAAACCCTAAAATTTTCCAACTTTTTGGCGGAAGCAAAACTCCCCCAAAGTTATTTTTTGGAAGATCAGCCTGGTTTTGTAGTTCTAATGGAGTCTGCACTTCAGCTAGGAAGCAGAATTCCAAAAATTCATGAAGAACTTGGGGGTGTTGCAAAGAATCCCATCATAAAGTTCCTGGCAAGCCAGAAACCCACCCACAATGGAGTGCACATGAGCTCCAAGTCCAACGGCAGTGGAGAAAGCTTCAAAACATAGATATATGTTAGAAAGACTAGTTCTCACATCCCCAAGGTGTTTCCTGGCTCCACCATTGCATGGCACTGTACCGCCAGGGCCCGAGATCTGGGAAACTGAGGGGTCAAGACCTATGAGGCAACCTGAATGACACCACTGCTTTTACAGCTGTGCCTATATTTCTGCAAATCTTCTGTTGAAAGGTATTTCTCCAAAATATTTCCTTTACAACAAATAGGTGTTTTCTGAGGAAGCACTAAAAAAATTAGTAACTCTACCAGAAATACAGTACTGGAAGCAAAGTACTTCTACTGTTGCCCTTGTTTTGATAACACTGAACTGATAACTGTCCAGATACATCTGTGTTAAACAGAAGCAAATTCTTATATGCACTGTGGACAGGACCCTTGGCAGTCACAAGAAAATACAGGATTTTCTATTTTGTACACAAAGAGTATTGAATGTATTCATGACCTCCTTTGCTAAGTAAAGACATGTATTTTCTTTTCTTTCTTCTTTGGAAACCCATTTTCCAAATACATTTTTAGTTATATTCTTTTGTAATGAGATCCCATAAGAAATATTTCCTTAAAAGATACAACTTCTTTGCCAGTAATTGTTTGTGTCGGCAGCAATGGCTTAGTTTTAGACTATAACTGTTTGTTTAAGCAGCATCTTCTTTTCTAAAAATATCATTGCTTTTAACCATTGAGAAATATGTGCGTCAAATTTTTTTTATTCGTGTTGCCATTTAGCTCCTACTGGCTTATTCATCATATCTGAGCCGTAGCTTAGTCACTTAAGAAATGTGGAGGTTTGACACTTAAGAAATGTGGATTATCTGCTGGTAAGTAAGTGATACTTAGGTCCCTTCATTGTTTTTTCTTCTCTTCCAAATAAATAGAGGTCCATTAACAAAGTAGTTTAGTACACTTTTTGCCAGTTCTTTGTAGCTTCCTTTCTTCTTACAATGGTGCTTAATTAGCGTCTAGCCCCTTACAAAACTGTAAGAAATCACTCATGTTTTCTTGTGATCCTTTTCTGAAATTATTCAAGAAACCGCAGCCTTGGAAGAGAGATGTTCAGAAGTGAGGCTTCTGACACCAACTCCTTCCTTTCGTTTGTGACACGCAACTGGGTCCTTTCCCACAAGAAATCCTTTGCCTGCTTGTTAATACTGTTAATTACAGAGACTGGTTGCTCTCTATAGAACAGAATCACTGAAATAAATATATGAATCTCTCCTTAAATCTCTCCCTGGTTTGCCAATATGTCTGTCCTGACAAGCATGGCCCCTGGCTATTCTATAAGTTCTTAATCAATGTTTGAAATACTGAAGTGTCCCCTTGGAAAAAATCCATCTTTCTATGACTCTTTTTTTTTTTAATCTTTATATCACCCTGTTACCACCTCTGAAACATTGCCTGGCTTCATTTTTAGTTTAACTGTTTCTGTTGTGATCTGTACTCATGACTTAATAACTGTCTACTTCAGCCATTGTCGTTCTCTCTTTCTAGATCATATCCTATCCAAGGATATACGATTACCGTCACTTGTCCTGGCCTGATGACTCATTGCAATTTCAATTCAAGATCTCTCTCCTTTTTCAAAACTCTCTGAAGTCTTGTTTCAACCTGGCCCTCTAGCCAACTATTTTCTCACCTCTCTATTCTGTTTCCAAGGTCCTCACCTCTTTCTTGCCCTCTTTTCTGACTCGAGCATATTTCATCATGTTTACAGCTCTGGGTTTTTCTCCCAAAGGTAAACATGGCACTCTGCTACTTATCAATCAGTCTCAGTGTTATACTCTCCGAGCCCCTGGTTTTTGTCCTGGTTGTGTAGACATAAGCCTTCCTGGCCACCTTCCCCCTCCTCCTACCTATTCCCTTCTCAAGGATCCTTTAGCTTTGAAGGCTTGGAAACAGCTATGATTATACTAATTGTCCTTTCTTCAGGCGCATAGCAGAAGGCCATATTGCATGTGATCAGCATGTATGTGAACTGAACTCTCTGGGTGATATAGGGAACAAGTAATTTTTACTATTCTCAGTTACAAGATTATTGAAAAAAGTACTTCAAAGTAATCCCACCACAGCAAAAGGAATCAAGAGGAGTGGAAACAAGAAGTCATTTTGCGATATGGTTGCAGTGCCCACCATTTCAATTAGAAGCCTAGTTTTCAGATCTGTTTCTCAGTATTTAGCTGATTTCTGTGGGTTTTTTTCCTTTTCAAATTGCAGTATATTAAATGTGTGTTTGCATTTGTATTTATTGGAATTTTAATTCTTTTAAATCCCACCTGCCACAGCTTTTAAAAGAAGTGGAGAATAATTATATCCATAATTTTTGTAAGTCGTTTCTTGTAGTGGAAAGGGATTATTTTTAGAGGTTTGTGGAAATAAATGACATCTTCAGTCAGGTAATAAATTCAGATGAACTTCTTCCCCCTCCCTCTTTTTTTTTGCCTGTTTAGCATTTTCCACTTTTTTACTCTGTGATGTACAAGCCCTCACTGGTTAATTATGTATATATTTAGCTACTGCATGTGTTGGGCTTATTATTGTCATCTAATTAGATGTAACTCGAACTACTTGCTTCTAGAAAAATCATTAAAAATTCTTTCCTAATGACCTAGAGATGACAAAATGTCTGTAAAGTGTGAAGAAGCAGACAAGCACAGGAACATCGCTCTTAAAGAGTGTTAATCCAGATGCTGCAATCATCTAATTAAACAATATTTTGCTGTCATTAACATTTTCACCAAGGAATTGCAGTTATAATTTCTTTGTCAGCTGTCTCTAGCTCACTTTACCTTCAAAACTAGAGTGCCATATAAAAACATTAAATTGGATGGTTTAATTAAAAAGTTTTTTTAATGAAGAAACATATCCAGTATTTCTGAGATCTCATTTACTATGCCTCAGTTTTATTGTTCAAGTAGATTAGTGTCATAGGCTTGCGATATTTAATATTCAGCCTTTAATATTAATCTCTGTAAGCCTACTTGGGGTAAAATCTGAAGCTTCTGAAAAGGTATAGGGACTACCAATAGCCATACAAGTTTATGGTTTATATTTATTTAGCTAAAGAAAGAACCAAATAATTCTTGCTGGAAGCACCAGACGATGAGATGGCTAAATCTGCTGACTTTACTCCAAAAATGGTCGTTGTGAAGCCAGAACTGATCACGAAAGCATTCCTAATGAAGTTAAACCACTAATATTTATGCATGTTTAGAATTAGGGATTTGTAATCCCATTATAGGCCTAGATCACTGTCCTCCACTCAGATACGCATAGATGTGTGGTCTTATCTCATCATGTAGGTTTGCTTAATCTTCTCCAGTCATTTTTATTTGTTGATATTAAAAAGAAAATTGTCGAATTCAGAAAAAAAAATCACTAACTTTTATAGTAAACAAATTAATAGCTATTCTTAGTTGTTAATATCTTCATAAATAAAATGTGTTTTATAAATATTGAAATAGGAGAGAAATAAATATTTTGTTTATTTTTTCACAAGTCTGTGGTTATATTTATCAAATACATAATCACTAAGGCTCCATTGTTTGTAACTTATCCTACCTAAGCTGAGAGATAAGCTGCTTCAAATTATTTCTTATTGTGGGGTAAAAAACATGCACACAAGAGTTATTGCAGTGTCTGACACAGAGCTAATTCCACATGATGATCTGTTAATGTGTCCGTACTATATGTAACCTATCAAAACCACACAGCAAAGGAGAAGTCGTGTACAGCAGTTAAGCTCGGGATTGCTTTTTTCTTGCTCTATTCACATATTTATGATTTTCCCATACAGAATAGGAACAAAATGTCAAAATCTTGTTGACTGAATATTGAAATTGAAATGAAATGAATATCAAAATTAAATACAATCTCAATATGGAAAATCTTAATTTTGAAATAAAAAGTCATTTTGGATAACCCTAAATTTCCTTTCAAAATTTTGCAAAAGGATGTTCTTACATTTCCAAATATTTCTATAAAGTGTTTTCAATTGAAGTTCTTTATTACTGTGAACTCTTTTCCATAAAATTTTGATTCTGAAGAATCATCATTTTTGCTTATGCTTTGTAATAGACCACAGTCCCCTAGGTCATTCTCTTTCTGAATCTCAAAATTCTTTTAGTCTGCTGTCTACATAAGCACAGATGTCTTTTGTGGAAGCTTTTGCACACTCTTCTGTTAACTTAATTGAGGATTCTGATGGTGAGAAAAATATTTATTGTATAACGGTATAGTTTTATAAAGGCCATATTTTATAGAACCTTAAATTTAAAGTCTCAAGAATCTTTACAAATTGTAAGTAATTAATCCCTTGCCAAAGAGAAAAATAATACTCTGATTTGACAGATGTGGAAAATGAGGCAGAGTTGTCTTACTTCAAGACATATAGAACCCCCCCCAAAACCCCCAAAACAATTAATATTCTGCCAGAGAGTACCTTTCCTTTTCCTCCCTCACACAGATAAATTTTGGTATATTTCTTGATTTAATTGTTTGATAAATTCTTATTCTGTCCAAGAATGGTTTTGCATTAATTAATCGTTGATATTAAAGAAGAAGTGGTTTTGTTTCTATCTATCTTTATTTGTGTGTGGCACACAGTGCTGGTATTGCTTTTTTAACAACGTTGTACTTGTACCTAAATTATTTTTTTATATTCTTGTGAGCATGTATGTGTTCAAAATATAAAAATGAAGACACACAGTTGTTAATAATATGCACTTTTCCTGTTTTCAATGGAACTATGTACAAAATAATAGAAACATGCTTCTTGTTCATCAACTTCTGTTGAAAAAAACAAGGTGTTTGTAGAGCAGTGAAAGTTTCACATTTCATTAAAGCAGAGCTGATTTTTGTGGAGAATTGCAAATGCTACAGAACAAGGAAGCCTGTGTTTTCCTGTGCCAGGCTTGGTACCCCAGGAATCTGTCCAGAATCTGGAAGGAAGCAGTTAGTGAGACAGGGCTGTAAATCTGCTGCAGGACTGGGAATTGTTAACCTGGGTTATTTCAGTCTGCTAATTATATTATATAAATACACACACACTTATATTTATGACCTGATTTTGGTTTTTAAGACTCATGTTGCATATTGTGTGGTTCTCAGTAAATCAGTATAGTGGATGGTTCTTTACTGAGCAACTTCATTTGTCTTATCACTGAAATATTAGATACTACTAAATACCAGCTGACACAGAAATAACAGCCTTTCCCAAACACACTTTTCCTGGTGATGAACTCATAATTTTGAGTTCACTTCAGCTGTAGATTGTTCTTTTGAAACTGTATCTAAAGATGGTTTTTGCATGTTTGAGCTGCTGGGATGGTAGCAATGTTTCTTTCATTATGTTTGGAGACAGTGGCCTGGAGCAGTCAGCTCTGTCTTTTAGGAGGGAGAAAACTTTTTTTAATTTTCAAAGTAGTTATGAAATAGTGTTAAATCAAACATGAATTCCTCCACTTTGATTCCACTATTCCAGTGAAATTTCACCACTTCTTCAGTGAAGAAGAGCCATGGGGAAAAATGGATTAATGTGGTCTATCTAAGATAGACCTAGATTTGCAAACCTCAAGTTTAGTCCCTTGCTGTTGAACTCTCATTTAATCTTTGCCAGCTAATGATACTGTGTACAGTTGCTAGGAAAATAATAGTCTAGTGGTTTTAAATTTCAACATTCATGCTATGAAAATAGCTTCATGGAAATAAAAAAGAAAGTGTTTATTGGCATATGGTGGGTTTTAGTTGATTTTGAAAGATATTGTACTCTTTATATTATGCTCATTTCTGCGTTGACTCCTGATTCAATATAAGTACATCTAAATTGCTACTTTTGTCTGGAAGATTTATACCTGATTCTGTCAGGTGGTGGGAACTGGGAACATATGATGCAACAAAAGTAACCACTAGATTGTTTTTCAGCTGGAGAAGTGGACACTATTTCCTAATTCTTAAAACACTTTCTTTCTTAATAGGACGAACGTACAATGATCTGAACCAATACCCTGTATTTCCATGGGTTTTAACAAACTATGAATCTGAAGAGTTAGACCTGACCCTTCCAGGCAACTTCAGGGATCTTTCAAAGGTATGCTTCAATTCTGTTAAAGAGAGTCAGCCAGCCCTTTTAGGAAGAGATTTTATTTTATGTTTATAGTCTGGTTAAGTTAGGTCTTTATCTTAAAGTCAGAGAAGTCTGAAATAGACTTTTCTATTTTAGAACCATTTTATACTGAATCTCTACACTATGCTACTTCCGTGTCCCTGACTGATCTGGTTCCAAACCTGCAACTCCTCCTTCTGACTTACAGATCATGAGTGCGTCAGACCACTTGATCTCACTAATTATGACCCTTAGTTTATGAAAGCTGATCCTTTGGCATAAAAAGCTTGGACTAATTTTTCACTTTGTTTTGCAGTGACTAGACTAGTAATATAATAGCAGCACCTCTTTTTGGTTTAATAATTATTCAGTAAACAAGTATTTTCTATTTTAGACCCTGGAGTATCTGGTCCCTATCATTAGTTGTGGGTTTTGTCCTCCAACCAGACTTGGGCAGTTAGTGCTTTATAATAATACAGTTCCTAGTATTTGTTTCTCTAATAGCACCAGGCTGCCATTTATACCCAGCTCTGGTACTCCAGTAGTGTCAATAGACTGGAAAGAAGGTGTGTCCTGGCCGAGCATAGCAGAAGCATATGGAGGGGCTCTACCTTTGGCCAACTGGAATAAAGACAAAAAACAGGGTGTGAAACTGGGTTGTGGGAAGTACCTTTCCTGGTTCCTATCAACTAAGAAATTATATGTACTTTCTTACCAGTGAAGGTGGGTAGCTTTGCAACATCCCCAGCGTGAGGTTTCTGTTGTCTGGGTATGACAGCTTTCGTGCATCTTTGCCACAGTTCCTCAGCCAGGAGGGAGAAGTTGCTGGTACAAGTTGAGTGAGGCTGAAAACCGCAGGAGGCTGTCACTTGCTGACTTAAGGCTGGAAAGAAGAAAATGACCCCCAAGGCCTGGTCTGCAGCCCCGTGCTGCAGCCCCTGCTTTCCCTTCTGCTGCTGGTCAGGGATGAGAGTTTCTGGGGCTTCTGCCTTTAAATTTGCTTTTCTTTCCTCCTCTTCCTGCAAGCACACATCCTGGGCAGCCACGGAGAGATCCCACCCTGGGTATCTCACAGTCTCATATCCCTGTTGGAAAGAGTGTGCTTGCAGTACTTCTGGATGTATTGTAACCATTCCTGGAAGCCTGCTTTTGTGAGACTTCCAAAATAATTTGAGTAGGGCTTGATTGCATAATAGCAGATAGACACCTGAGTTTCCTCTGCCTTTTTTCTTAGATAAATAAATAAGTCAATAAAAACAAAAATTAAACTACATTCACAGTATGCCTCAGATGTAAACAAATTTGTTGAGACTCTGCTTATGTTATGTAAAACTTCTGACCTTTCACAATATTATAGCTATGTTTCACAAATGTGGTTTTCAATTCTATAACACCATTGTAATCTGTGCCAGGAACAATAAAATAAAATCCACAGACATGAGTTAAATAAAGACGAGTGATCATCTTGCATTGGCTTGTTCCCTAACATGTATAAAAATATTTCTGTTTTAGAATTGTTTATAGAGATAAGCCGTTCATTAAGATGCTTACACTTTTCAAAATCCCTCAAACTCCCTTCTTTCTAGTATTAATAGCACTGCGTGTGGTGAAGTGCAACAAGATTAGACAGTGTCTCATGAGTCCTTCATTAGGTACTTAGTTTTGGTTGAATCCAAATTTTTATGGCAGCCTATTAAAGTTTGTAATTGCTACAGGAAGTAGCGTGATGGTTGAATAGATAGGTTTTCCTCATGAGTTAGTAAAGACTCATTATGGAATTAGTGCTTGTATAGCTTATTAAGTATCACTGCAAGCCTAGTAGTGCTCTCCCTTGAAAGGAAATGTAGAATCAAGTCCCTGGTTATTTATGTTTCTTCAAGAATCCGTGCAATGTGCACAGCAGTATTTTGCCTGAGGACATTTTCTTACTCAATTTGATAACTGCATTCTCTTATTAAAAAGCTACCAGTGGTTTCCTCTGGAAAAGCTAGGGTTTTGACCACTGAAAAAAGCCTACACAGAACTAGTTAAGGAGAATGGTCTTTCCTTTCTGGCAAGATCTGGGCTGCATTTATCCCATGGATGTGTGACAAAACACATGTGCAATCTGTAAAGAGTTGTGGGATCCCTCAGGATAAAAGGGGTGTAATTGTCAAATTTTTCCAGTGTTTATTATAATAACATCTGATAGGTTTCATTTCACAATGGTTTTAAAAGGAAAAATAGATTAACAATTTTTTGTAAAAGGCAGCGGCCAGTTAATATGAAATGCCTTACTTTGTGCACTTTGGCTGTTATGTGTTACTTGCATCCTGTTTCAATTTGTGCATTATCAGTAAAAATCTTCAAAATCAGAACGTATCTGAAGTATTTCCCTGGCAATTCTGTTTTCATTTTTGATATTGTTCTGTATCTGTGAGTAAGACCCTTCTTTCCTTGTTAGGGAGGTGAATCCTGAGTAGCCTAGTGCTTAAAAGCAGGAGCTAGTGATTTATTGTTCATGTTATTGAACTGGGGTGTGCATTCAAGCCTCAGCCAGACCTCTGGGGCAGGCACACACGGTATCCTTTCCATGAGGAGACACTTCCTTCTGTCAGATTTTACCCTGCAATGGAGAAATGTTCCTGCAGACTTGATGGCAAATCAGAACCTCCAGCTAAGCTGCTGATGGATAAAATCTCCTTTGTCAGTTCCTGACCTTCTGTCTTCCTGCAAGTTTGCCCTTCTTAGGTTTCACAAAGCCTCTGTCCTTAGTATTTAGTAATTAATACCCCTCAAATGATCTTTTGAAATGATTTAGAATTCTAACACTATTACATATTTGGTAAAAGCCCACAAAATAAATGAAATTAAAAGAGAAACCAGCTACCATGCTTTGTTCTGTTGGTTTAAAATAGTTTTGGTAGTTAAATATAGATGTTAAATCTAACTTATTTTAAAATAATTAATTTGTATATTATCGGACAAAGTTCATACAAAGCTCCAGTGTCAATTATGATGATTGACAGTACTTCTTTTGAAATTTTTTAACCTTTGGTTCCTAGGCTTTCTATGTAAAACATGATACACCACCTTTGCGATATCACAACTCCTAAGTGAGCATACATGACAAATGCGATTCATATGTTTTGTGGAAATGAAATTAGATGTGTTTGGCTTGTTTACGATGTCAGTGACAGGGTAAAACATATGCCTTTTGCATTTACCTCAAACTTAAATATTTACATTTCTGCAAAGCCGTCTTGAACATGTAACTTGTCCTTTCCTTCCATTCCATTTTATTCTGTTTTTATGTAGCGCTCCTTAGTGTGGTACTTTTACATCCAAATGTTGCTTCCTCTCTCAGAACAATTATATTTAAATATTAGTCTGAAAATTCCTCTGCCCTTTTTCTTTGAAGTGTTTGGAAATTCCCCTATCAGGGCTTTTTTTTCCTTTTACATATAATTTGAGATTTAAAACCAGGGCCCATGGGCACTGAAGGTGCTGTAACAGTAGGATATATTGGACCTCTCATTTGATTAGACAGTGTAGGCTCAAGTTTTATTCATTACATATACAAGGTTAAAGGTTATATTTATTGTTTGACAGGATGAAAAACTAATGAAAGAGTCTGTCATAGATACATAGATTATCTTTTCACTATCAAACCACCAGGTGATCTGCTTATTTTCTTCTTTATTGAGATTTCCTTTGGAAGAATACCTATGGTATTAAACATTAGTATGGGAAAAGTGTATGCAGCCCTTACTGTACACTGAGTTTTTTGGGGTTTCAACATACTTAAAATGTGATATGGTTTGTGCAAAATTGTATGACTTTTACTCCTAAATTATAGTGAATGCATGGATTTGACATGCTGCATTGTCCCTGCTCATTAAAGTGTAAATGGGAATTTCTCCTCATTTACTTCCAGTCATACATCCTGTTAAATAAAATGATTTCTTCAGCAGGCAAAGTAGTACTAATATTGACATGTGTATGAGACATCACACGCCCATTCATTGAGCGGAAAAAAATTATATTTTGTTAATATAGAAGGTGTTTGACTGACGGGTGGTGATAAGCATAACCACTTTTCCTTATTACTGTGCCATTTCAAGAAAAGGAAGTGATAAAGCCCCAAGGCTTCTAAATGTAATAATGCAAATGAACACATCGAAGTGTGAATATTGCAAGGCAAACCACACTTAATACTTCCAAAAATGTGTATGCCATGGAATGGAGTTTATGGGCTTAGCAAGAGCCACTCTCACTGGAAAAATGAAATCAGTTTCTGTAACTTAAAATTCTCTCTTTACCACATGCAACTCTACCATCAGAAGAAAAATTAGTTTGATTCTCATTTGGTTTAAGCCACACAGTTAAACATTTTCTTTTCTTAAATAAAAGGTTTGTTTACTGAGTGAAACTCTGGTACTTTGAATCTGCCAGAACTCTTATATTTGATAATGTTGATATTGATATGCTGAAGAAAAGCTGTTTACAAATTTGGATAAAATTAGAATTTATTTTAAACTTTAAAGTACTATCTTAAGATGTCCTACTTAAAGTTTGTTGTTTGGTGGGGTGTTTTTTAATAAAAAAGCAAGAGGTCAGGAAAAGCTCAGTCTGTATTCAGCCAGAGCCAAATAAAACTGCGCTCAAGATTTCTTTTGTACCCAGCTACAATTTTGCGCAGCACATTACAAAAAAAGAGGTAAACAGATAAGGTAGCTGCTGCATGAATTAGGGTCAAGATAAGCAGAATATTTCAGTGGCCGGATAAATAGGATGCTACGTTCAGTTCTGCTCTCATGAGAGAATGTAGTTCTATGAAGATAGCTGGCAAAACAGTGAATATTACATGAGCTAACATAACATGTCCAGTGGATATAAACACTAGATGTATTGACAATACACTGGTTCAAAGGCCAGATGTCTAAAGAGATTAGCCAGATAAAAAAGAATGACATGAATAACAGTGTGTTTTTAATGTTAAAGTAAATACTTACTTTATCTTTAAATGGAAAAAGAAGCATAAAATAAACTCAAACAGCAGCTTTTAGTACATCAGAAGTGAAGTGGCTGAATAAGCATTGTCATACAGTGAGTTGTTCTCCTTGGTTGGAGTAAAGAATATCTTATAAAACCATTTTATGAAAAGTTAATACTATTTGATATGAGTCCTTACAGAGGGTTTTTCTTAATAAAAAGACAAATGGTGTGTTTGGAAAAAGCATTTTATAAAACATTATAGAAAACTTTTTATTTAACATTCAGAACAATTTGTTTGACTCAAATTCAGTTTCTGTACTAGTCTTATGGTTAAGATACTAGACTGAGCATAGTACATGGATTGAGCTTTGCCTTTGTATTGTTTGTTCAAGTCATTTTAACTAGTTTGCACAGCAGTAGAATCTCACTGAAATGGAAATAAAATTATTTTCTTCCGTTACGTGAAGATACAGGGATAGATCCATAAATAAAATTTATCTCCATTTTATAGCCATGGTATCAGATTAAAACTGTAGTAGTTGACTTTCTGGACTGAGAATGGCACTGTAATGCTATGGAAAAGTGACCAAAACTCCATATACCCTACACATTTTGCAAGAAATGTGAGAGACTACCATTGCTGTAGAACTTGTCATCTAGCAGGACACATGCCTCATCAGAGTAAAACTGGGTTAGCTGTTAGTTTGTTGAACTGAGATTTAAAGTCTTTACAGAAAAAGCATGTCTTTACTGAAGGATGAACTGTTACCATTTCTTTGGGTAACAGCCTTTTGCCACATGGACATTAAAAACCACTAAGGAAGCCAGAGGCAGACCTCTTTGGATTTACTCCATGATATTTTAGTTACGGAAGTTTTCACTGTCAGAAAATGCCTGGTCATTTGGTACACACAAGCTGATCTATTTGTGGTTAATCAGCAAGTTTTTAAATTACACAACAAAAAAATGAGAGATTTGAGCACTTTCTTTTAGCATTTTCAATGTGTATGGTTTCCTACACCAGGAGAGATTTAAGTCCTTTCCGTTAAATGTGCAGAGAAGTGGTTCACACAGGGGTCTCCATTACTGCACAGAAAAGGAGAAAAGGGGCATCAGATGTTCCTCATATTTCTTTGCCACAGCCCAGAGATAACTGATGTAACGCTGAACCAGAAACTGCAGAGTTGTATGAGCATGGTGGAGCTCCCAGCTCTCCTTCTTGTGCAGTGCTGCATTGACACAGCTGCACTACTTCTGAGATTCGAGTTGTCATCTCTGCATAGATGGTGCCATGTTTGCATGCCAGCCCCTCTAGAGCTAGTTCAGGGATTTCTAGCAGACTTTTGTATTGCAAGCTATAGTCATACCTAGGCAGTTTATCCGGGA
>WAAD01001447.1:4222-24197 GCA_013389945.1 Fregata magnificens
GTAGGGTATCTTTTATTACTATATGTGGACTAAGTTTTTGCCATATGAGGTTTCTCGGAAAGAAATAGGCATCAATCAGAAATCCAACTTATTAAAAATTAAACAAAAAAGGTACAGATAGTAAAAGGTACAGATAATATTACCTCTTTCTAAATGAGCTTATCTGAGTTTCTCACACACACAATTAGCTTCATAAGGTATAAAGTGTAAATAAGTAGCCAATTTTGACTCCTACCATACAATTTGGATAAACACATACTTCTGAGAACACAGAGCTCCACACATCCATATGAAATGATTTGCAGGAGTAGGCCTCCACAAAATAATTTCAAACTTCACTACAAGATTTCTTCTGCTACTTAAAAAACTTTTAGCAAAGCAGAGTGATCTAGAAGAAATCATCTTCTTCCAGAAGATACAAATCTGTAGATCACAGATTCCCACCATGAAGTTTCACACAGATTTAAGAAAATATTACCAATCTCCTGATCTTTTCAGTATGATGGGAGGGAAATCCAAGAACTTCTTTCTGCACAGTGTCAATATGCTGTAGTTCAGCTTATCCTAGAATTGCTCCTACCAACAGCTAGGTCTCGGAACAGAATTTCTCACACCATTTTTAATTATTTCTTTACTTATTTATAGTATTTGGACTTGTACTTTTCTAAATTACAATGGTTTATTTTGTGAAACAGACACAAACAAAATTATATCACACAGAGCAAAAAGCTCTATCAAAAAAAGCAACTGTACATTTCAAAGAACAAGCATTTATTTTTATAGCATTTAAAGCTTTGAAATATTTGTATTACCAAGTTTAAAAATGCATACATACATATATATGTATCTCACCACAATAAACAATCATTATACCACTATTAAAGTTTCTTGTTTCATACTTAAGAAATACACAATAGACACACATTGTAATTTCACACTTCATTTTCCTATTAGAATATAGAAACATTTTTAAAGTAAAAATTAGGTAATGCTATAAACTAAATGGATCAATAATAATAATGGATAAAAAGGTTTTACTTCTACCTTAATCCATTGACCTGTTCCGTGACCTTGGATAAAAAACATTTTTCTGTAGTTCTCTTATCACATATTTTGCTAATCATACTTTATACTAAAGGAAATCAATGCAAATGAAATCTGGAGTTTAAATCTACAGCCAAGGAAAGAATTCTTTTCTGTAGACTTACATAAATGCTAGCAAGTATCCTGCTAAAGCTAATCGATTTCAAAGCAATAATTCCAAGTAATGCAGTTCATAAATCTATAGGAAATACTTCATAACTAAATAAAATCATTTAACTAAACATATATAAACAAAATAAAGTCAGACCATTTTAAAACAGCGTCAGTGAGAACCTGTCATGATGACAAAGTCTGAGCTACAACACAAAATTCAGATTCAGGGCAGAAATACGGCCACTGGAATTTGAAGTGTTTTGTTCTTAATTTTTCACAATAAATTCTTCATATTTTTGTGCTGCCTTACTGATTTTGTATGAAATGAATAACTGAGCACACCTTCAGAGTAAAATATAAGCAAAACTTATATAGAAGTGCTAGGAGGAGAGGCTTGAGGGGGGTTGTTTTAAATAGTTTCCTACAAAAAACTTTGTCAATTTAGTTTCACTTACATGTACACTATAAGTCTGTCAATTTATTTCAAAAACAATCAAAAACTCTGCAGTTAATTCAGCACAATTGAAGTGACGTGTTTCAAATAGTTGGATTATAGTGTAATATGGAATACTATTAATTCTTTTCCAGTATTTGTTAATTCACAAACTCAGAAATATCAAATATTTTGCCACACTACAGACTATGTGGATTAGGGAAATGATGCATTCCAACCATAACTTTAGTAAATCATAGATCCCAAGAAATCTGAGGTAAAAGAGAGCTAGTTACAAGATAGCTCTGTAATTAATGTCCTAAAAAATTTGCCTGCACTCAGAATCTGCATTGTCTTACTATTTTGCTGCTTTTCGAGTCTTACAAAGGCTCCACAAATTAAGTGTGGGTATATTTTTAAAATAAATTTAAGAATGGGAATATAAAAATTACTATAATGGTGTTTCTCAGAGTAAGCCACCTATGAACATGGTAACAAATGAACTATAACTTATGTATTTTACTACCTATATTACTATAAATGAGATTAAAATTACTAACGCTATGGGATCGCTTACCATAGTATACACAAATACTAACATAAGCAACAATACTTCTTAAGCACCTATCTCGGAAATGGGGATAAAGAGAAGTTCTGACAGGAGACCACATGAATATTTGTCAATATTTCAAGTTCTGGGGCACTGGCACTATGAAATTCATTTTATAGCTGCTAACATCATCACACAAGAGGCAGTGTCATCTTTTTTTCTTTAAACTCCATTTCTTGTTTTAAATACAAATTTCCAAATGATACAGTGATTTACAACTGCAAGGACAGATGGCAAAATTGAAAAAGTAATATTGTATTTTAATTGGATTTCAGTGAAAAACTTATCAGTCATTTAGCTTCTCAGGGTACTTAAATTGCTCCCAACTTTCATTAACCTTCTGTTCCATTTCTGTTGCACATGCTTCTGATAAACTTATTCTTTTGGTGACTTTCACACTGTTAGATACTGACTCACTGCATTACATTCTTCCCTTTCTAATTTTCCTCTTATATATTACATATAATTAAGAGAAGAACATAGTCAGGTTACTAGAACTCGAGACTGAGCACCCCGAAAGCTGTGAATTGCCTTCTGTTTGTTAACAGTTGCCCAAAAGTCCTTCCATAATCTAAGAAATATAAAATTAAGATGCATAGTCTCCCCATTGCAATGGGAAAAATAGCAAAAACACATAGGACAATAAGCCCCCCATTTGCCAGTCATTCCGGAGCATGGCTGGGGTCTGACTAAAGTATAACCTAGAAGTTCACTGCCTCTGATGTGACAAAATAACACATGGAAGGACAACTGGAAACTGGTCAAACGGATCGCCCTACCAGGCTGCACAAGCTGCACGCACCTTGGCAGGTTTGGCCTTGCTTGCTTCTTGATCAGAGCTCTTGATCTGCACAAGTACCAGAAAGACCAAAAGCCCAAGACAAAATACACTGCCTAAGCCAAAGGTTTCTTTGATATTGCTCACTCCTGAACTAAATTAGATAGTCCTGGAAACCAAAATTATACACAAAGATGACAAACTAACATGTGTGCTAAATGAGGAAAGCCTGCGAGGAAATCCTTAAGTTTTCAGTATGCCCCCTTTATATATATGTAGGAGAAATGTTAACCAAAAGACACATGCTTAGGACTGCTTTTCTGAAATATTGGAATGAACCTTAACAGCATAAAGTGAACCAAGTAACATACAGCAGCTTCCATATGGTTAAAATAAGGCATTCAGTTGAAGCTGATCCTGTAATCCAACTCTACCTTGAAGAAGGTAAAGAAAAAGCAGCCAGAAAAAGATGACCTTCGATGTCACTTGTAGCCACCACCTGTAGAAGAATGGAAAGAAAACAACTCTCACGATTCCTTTGCGGGTCAGAGATGTCCAAGGACTTTCAGGTTTTGCTTTAGCAAAAGCAGATCCTTTAAAAAAAGAAAAGAAATTTCAATACATTTCATTATTATGGCTAATAATAACTTTAGTTGTTCAATAGCAGAGTAGTTAAGATAGCTATCTAAAGGAGCAACATAATTATTTGAATAAATCTTGTACTGCCACCATTTCACTATCTCCTCAGTCCAAAATTTGCGTAAATTGTTGGTGCCCTCTTGATCGCCATTTATCAGGAACTTCTACAAATACTTAGATTTTGGAATGTGTGAATAACAAAACATTGCCATTTCTTACTATGCCAAAATTATTTTACAATAAATTATTAAAAATTATTCTGTTTCACTGAGGTATCAGAAACTTGATATAAAGCAACAGGAAGTCATATAAAAACTCCACATGCCCATGCAGGCACAGCAGAGCCCTTTCCCGACACAGCAAACAGATCTAAAACATCAACATCTGTAAATTGCTCCAGCCACATCATTCAGGAAAATGGAAAAAGGTTGAGAAGTATAGAGGAGTATCTGTCCACCTGAGGACTAGCCCCAGGAGCAGGGAAGCCACCCAAAGAATAATTTATCTTTGTCTCTGCTTCTACACCATTTTTCACCTCACTAATTCAAATGTCCTTTCTCATATCCCTCCATTTCTTTTTCTTCCTGCAAATTCCCACTTCTCTGGCAGCTCGAAAATTGTGTAACATTTATTTAATGGGGGTGTGACTTAAATTATGCCAAAGTTACTGCTTGGAAAGGGCAACTACTGCGTGCTGCTACACCATCTCCACCCTGTTTATAAGTAGAACTGGCATTAGCGAGCTCTCTGCTGGCACAGGTAAAACACTGCCAGTACTGGAACTACTTTAATGCCAACTTAGACATCCATGCAGAGCAGTCATTTAAATGTTATTCATATATATCACTATATTGAAGTGGTCTACTGCTGTTCCTTAATTCCTACAAATATTTAGTTTCCAGTTCTGTTTCTTTAAAGTTCAAATGTTACTTGATTTTGTTTCTTTCTCTCACATTCCCATTTTTAAAAAGTTATATTGTTAGGTGATGTGATAAAAGCTCGCCTGCATACCCTCAGAGGAGCTCAAAGAGACAATGGCAGGAGGGGGAACCCAAATAATAACCTGCTGGGGTTCTTCTAGACCCATCAGCCCATCGAAGGCCAATCTCCACAAGGCCAGAGCAGGAGAGAGGCACAAGGGCAGGTGGGAATCCAAATCAAGGAAGGAAGACCTTGATCAGGCCCCTCCCAGGGCTGTCCCAGCAGAGCCATCAGCCCCATTGGCCAGGTGTGAGCCATGGGGAGCAGCTCTCCAGATCACCTTTCAGACAAAAGGGGGTTGCTGCCCAGGGGCGCAGGACTCATTATGGGATGCAGGGGAAAAGGAGCTCAGATTGCAGAGGCCTTACTATGGGATGTTTAGGGAAGAAACCAAGGGTGGGAGAAAGGAGGGGTTTAGGTGATTTGGGGAGGAACAAGTGTGGGGAAATTGAGGGGTCAGGGGATAAAAAGGGCCAGTTGCGCGTAAATAGCTGCTCATCAGTATGCTGCTTGTCTGGCCATGTCATGCACCTAATCAGTGCAGTCTGTCCCGTCTTCTTATTAAATTCCTTTACCTCCCTCCTGGGCGAGGGGCGGTCTATTCTGTGCACATGCATGCATATGGAGGGCTCAGTGCCAGTACCGGTAGTCAGACATCAGAGCATGAGTCGGGGGGGCTGTGTGTCCGTGGTGCCAGCAAACCAAGCGAGTGCAGGTGTGCGAGTGCTAGGGAAGATCAAGCCAGACTAACCGGTGAAGGGGTGAAACGGCCTGGGAGCAAGGGGGCGAGCAGGTCTCTAAAGGCCAGCTCTGGGTATGAGCGTGCCTGTGTATCTCTAAGGGCGAGAGCACAGCAGGGTACTTCGGTGAATTTGAGACTGAATTCAAAGAGCACTACCTGGAACGGATTCAGAAGACTGTGCTGGCTGCTGGGCTCATGGAAAAAAATGCTAAATAATATTTTCCTTAGCCTTCACCAGGCATGAGGGAAATTAAATAAAGATAAAAGAAATTAAGACTAAATAAAGACTTTTTGAAAAGTCTCATATCATCTAACATTCCATTGCTGTTTTGTTATTTAAAACAGGCAAGAAATATTCAAGGATTATACAATTTTTGCTCTCCAGAAATTTCAACATAACCTTTCCTCCAGATGTCAGAAGATTTGGAAGAAGTCTGAATGCATGGTAATAAGAGATTTCTGAACCAATAACTCCAAAACCTTGATCCATGACAATCCATGTGTTTCTTTTTTTCAAAATCGAAATTATACAACAGAATTTAAATCAAGATTTTAAGCCTTCAGTTTAATCTAGAGTTCATCTTTTAAAAATATTTCCTATCTCTCTTCTTTAGAGAGGAGTTACGTAGGGTGGGTTGGTTTTGTTTGGTTTTTTTTTTTTTTTTTTTTTTTTGATACTTACTAATACATCCTTGTTACAAGACACAGGACGGTAGTTATTTTTATACTGAGAAATTCAGCTTTTTCTAGCTCAGGACCTACCTCTTACAAGATCAACATCTATGAGGTCTGGTTTCACATGTCCTGTTTTCTTTGGTTTGTTTCTCAAACCCTGCAATAGGCAAATACCATCAAAATGCATTCATGCAGATGACAGACATTACAAGAGAAAAAATACTGATGTGGTCAGTAATTGTATTTAACCTACACTGTTATTGAAAATTCAGACAAATATGTCAACTTCATAGATTTAAAGTACTATAAAATAAACATTCCAAGGAACAAGGCACAATAAATGCCTTTTACACACTTTACAGTCTAAACAAAACCCAACCAATTACTGACCCATTAGGTAATTTTTCAAACATAGTTAAGCACTGAGCACTCATGTCCCATGGTTTGGGATTATGCAGACAACATACGCGCACACACTTGCAATAATTAGTAATACATTTATATTAGGTTTTCAGAACTTTTGCAACAAATTACTTTCCTCCTTAGATGTTTAATTAAACTTCACAAAATGCTTACACTGCAACTCCTTAATTCCAAACCTAGATAGCAAATCATGTTGTAATGCAAGAGCCACTAATCAGCAAGTTCCACTGTCAGAAATCCAAATTATAGAAAAGCATTGACTTTTTTCTTAATAATGAATATAGATTAGTCTAGTAAAAAGAGGGAAAAAAATCCGACATAACAGGAAAAAAGCAGGGAAAAAAAGCAAGCTTATTTTGTCTTTTAGAAATTGTATCTGCCTTCACTGAAGGGCCAAACTATCTTGCAAAACTTCCAGTTTTGTTTTTAATGCTAAAAATGTAATGCTGTACTCTCAAGCCTCAGAGATAGCTATGAGTTTATTCCGATCCCTTTAGATTAGGCTCTTGGTCACACCAGCCAATAACGATTCCACAGAGTACAATTCATACAGAGTAAAATATAACATTGCAAAAAATTTCATGTGCAAATGGAATTATGATGGAAGTGGTTTAACTGTTTTCATTCAAAAAGCAGTTGGTGAACTGTAGATTTCCACCATTGTCACGGTTTCATCCACGTGTAAAAACATTTATTACTTATGTAAACATTCTATTCAGATGAAAGCATAAAAATGAAATGATTCTCAATGAGAGAAAGATCAGTGAAATCTGGTCATGTTAATCTTCATAAGAACAATATCAAGCAAATTGTTCAAATAGGTAGAGTGCAACTCATAATATTTCTCACATCTAAATTCAACTGGATTTATTTTTCATGCTGACTAAAAATTAAAAAAAAACACAACACCAAACCCAAAACTGTTCACAGTGAACTAGATATACAGTCGTCACCTGATGTGTCTATTAGAAAAATGAGAGTTTGCTTGAAACGAAACAAAATTAATACATAGAACTGAAACATGGATAGGACAAAATGCACTCTGAGGACCACAAATACAGGAAACCAGTTGTACTGTAGATTTAAGCACTGCATAGAGCTTAACGTGCAAGAGTTTTACAGAACAGCAGTCTTAAAACTGCAGTAATTTTATGTGGAATGAGAAAACAAGCCCGTAATTAGAATTGGAAATTATTATAATTCTAGAACCAGCTACAGATTCTTGTGAAATCTTGCATAAGTGAGCCACTCTATTTCTTAAAAAGATCTAAAGCTTAAAAATTAAATGCTGAATGATACAATAATTTTCAAATGTATCACTGCTTATGGGCCACAAGATTTTTCTTGAAAATCTAAATAAAGATGTATACGTATCTTCGAAAAAATAACCCCCTGGAAACACATGCACAATTCTAGGAAAAAATTACCGCTGTGGCTAAAATTATGTTTTCAATTTGAAGAAAGAACTCTGCAAAAAGTAACTCAACAGTGTAAGTTGATGCATCTTTCATAGGAAAAGAGGTGGTGACGCATTCTTTAAAAATTCCATTGGTCAAATCTCAAACAGTTTCAGTGTCCATGGATTACACTGAATTGGTTCTACTTTTTGCCACATGCAGTGAAAGAATTCCATTTATTAAGATGCAGTTTCTCCACTCTCTTAATGCATCACAAACAGCTGTAATATATGTGGAAAACAGGAGTGTCTCAAACCAGGGTTAATTAAAAAAAATATTCATACGGTTTCATAATGTTCAGGCCTATCTAGTTAGTTCATATAATTTCTATTCCGCACCAAACACATTTCAGCTAACTAATAGCAAAAGTATAGTTTAAATAAAAATGCTTAAAAACAGTTGCTATTATTGTAAAAATTATTTTGCACAAATTCTAAAATGAATCTTAATACATTCTATTATAGTTCCAACTAAACTATAAATTTATAGTATGAGAAACAGATTTTCTACTAAAAATCGTAATTTTTTAGATTTTTAGTAAAGTTCATTTATAAACAGTACTGTAGTAGCTTTGAGATTAAAGTGCTAATATGCAATACTTGAATTTAGTAGTCTGTTTCAGTGTTACCATTATTACACTAAACTCAGTCAACACAAACTCATATAGACACCATCATTAACTTGTTAGCTGTTGGACTCCTGAGCCAAACGAGATGCATTTCGAATAAGCACAAGGCATTACTTGCAATAAATTATTCGAATAATATCCTAATCTACAGTAGTTACACGAACTTCTGTCATAATGGCGACTGGTTTTCACGGTCGTGGAAAGGACCCTGAAAACAAGTAACATGCTAGGGTCTCAGTCTGAAATTAGTGGTACTGATTGTCAAGAACATTTCTGAAGGCTCTCTCTCCGCACACGTCAGACAAACGGCACCACAAGACACAATTTTCCAGCAACAGGCTCCTGCTTGCACTAACAGCACTTATCGCGGCTGTAGCTGGTGCCGCACTCAGAAGCATGCTCCCTTTAAGACCCACCAGGCATCTCCAAGTAACCCGAGCTGCCTGGCACAACCCCAGCCGCCCGGGTCCCTTCCGAGCAGCCGNCGGGCATCGCAAAGATTCAGGCATCGCGTTTAGGAGCACTTCTAAAAACACCGTCAGCTCCGACTTAAAAGTTAGTTTGTAGGTGTTTGTACAGAAATCGGGAAACTCTGTAGTTCGGGTCAGTGACAGTTTCCGTGAGATGCAAACAAGTCCCCCTAGCTCATTTTGTTTAGCTATTTAAGCACCGGGAAGGAAAAAAAAAAGAAAGAAAAACACCCGCAGGGAAACTGAAGCAATGTACATTTTGCTAATGTTAAGAATTAGCAATGCCTTGGAACTCATGCAGTAATAGCATACTTCTTGTGTGCAGTATTTGAAGAAAAAAAGGTTAATTGCAAGAAAATGTTAATTAAATTAACCTTAACATCATGGAGTACGACATAATAAACAACCCATAAAACTATTACATACAGGATTGATTTCTTTTTCTCCAAAACAATTTAGCAATGTGGCAGACACTGATGGCACTGTTAGTTAAACCAAAACGCAAAGAATGCTGTTAAACTGCTTGTTGAGAGAAACAAAGCCTGAAGTACTTACCAGTCTAATAAACTGTACAAAACAATGACAGCATCATAAAGGAGGAAAAGTAAACTGCAGGTATAAGGTAACTAACTGAAAGTAAAGAGAGCTCAGATAACTGACATTAGAATTCATCACAAAGAAAAGTGAAAGACAGAGAGGTACTAGAACAACTAGGCCCTGGCTTAAGATAACTGAAAAGAAAAAAAAAAAATGTACTGACATACAGAAAGACGCAGCACTTTAAATGCTGCAGTTATTAATTATGTAAAAGAAATAATATGCCGGTTACTTTTGGTTACACTCCAGAAGTCTGGTTTTACTTTACCAGTATTAAATACCACCACATACACTGTAAAATTATATCACCGTACACAACCAGACAGCACTGCTGATAACTGGCCAAAAAACATGTTGAAATGCTATATTATTACCTTTATTTCTCTTTGCTCTACTGATTTTTCCCATATTTGTTGATCATATGCCCCAATCTAAAAAGAACACACACAAAAAAAAAATCTACATTAGGTTTAAAAGACATTGATCAAACAAAATCAATCAATCTTCAACAAGACAAGCATGAAGACAGCAGGTTACTTCCTTGGGGAGACTTATTTACAAAGAAATCTTTATCTTCTCCATTCCATCTTGCTTGGACTGGATCTAGCTAACCTGTAAGTGAGTTGTGATAGAGGGGAGAGGCAAGCAGAGCCTCTCAGCCTCATCGCATGACTTGTGCAGTTCAGAGGACTGGGAACACCAGACTGCCTCCCACCTCAGGTCAGGATTCCAGTCTCCGTACTGACAGAGAGCAGACCTACAGCAGCAACACTGACACAGTCTTTCAGTTAACTTCAGAGAAAATACCATGCACATCTAGTTGAACTCATACCTTCAATTAATTTATTATTTTTTAAACCATCTCCCTCTATATTTCCCGTTCCATTCCACCCACTTTTACAGCTACAAAGCTATAGACTTTAGCCACAAAGCTAAAAAGTCTTTAGCTTTATCTCTTAAGACTGCACAGCAACAAAATATACGGTCAGGCTAGTAATCAACTAGATTACAAGCCAGGGAAAACTCAAAGAATATCAGGAAACAGCACTTTTTCCCGCTGAAGTACTGATGGAATAATGGTCCTAGCAGACCTGTTCCCAAATTTGTTCACTCTCATTAAGCTGCTAGTCTATTTATTCATGAAACTCTTCTAAAGATCTTAGTTTTGTCTAAATGTGAGCATGTTTTTAGTTAAAAAAATGGAATAAAATGGAATCGTTTTCTCCCAGACTCTAACCTTACCACAGCATTGTAGAGAACTTTGTGTATTTATAAGAGCAGAACCATGGAAAGACTAAAAGTTGATCCTGCAAGCACTTATTAAAATCCCAGCACTAAGACCAGTTTTGATGAGTTCTGCCATTTTAAATAACCATCAATACAGGTAGCTATAGTTCATTTAAGAAATTACTGTGCATTTGTTTATGTCAGAAAGCCACTCCACGACTGTCAGATATTTTGAGAAAGGGCAACCTTAAACTTCAGGAACTTCACACGTAAGGTAGTGACAAGAACAAGTCAATATATGAGACAATAAATCCAAGTTTTGTAAGAAGTTATCAAAGGTCATCAGATTGCTTTGAACTCTGCACAAATAATATTTCTAGATAACATTCAGTAACGATCTCTTTTACTATGTCAATTTTAAAACCTTTCCATCCCAGCAGATCTACCTAGACATATACACACGTGTACACACGCATGTGTGCACACACTGCCAGATACCTGGAATTTGATTCACATCACAAACCCTGAGCAGTTAAGTGCAAGATCACTTTTAGGTCATGAGGGAGAGACACGCACTTCCCAAGATTCAGGGTCCCTTTACTGGTTGTGCAGAGAGCTGATACAAGCAGCTTAGTCCAGACACCTGACAGAGAGGCAAGAGGAACCCCCATCATTTGAGCGAACCTGCTTAAATTCAATCTTACTGCAAGAGTATGACCTGTCATTCCCATTCGCAAACTGCAACAGACATAAAAGGCCCTAGCACAAGTGCATGCACCTTAAACTGGAAAACATTGTTCTGATTTGTCTTTTACTATTTCAGTCTTCAGTGTTAAATTAGAAGGCATTATTTAAAAAAAAAAAAAAAAAGTCATTCTTGGTTAAAAAGGATCTTTTAACCAAGGATCCAACATAAATGCAAAAAGATACCCAGGGAAGCCAATAGGCAAACACATCCATAAACAAAAAATCTAGAGGCATCTTCTGTGCCTCTAAACCTGACCCGTCAGGGAAAAAAAAAGAAAAAAAAAAATCTAATTTATAACAGTAATTCCAAAGCATATCTCAAATTGAAAGTGAGAACAGTGAATTGAATTACTGAATTACCCATTCTCAAATTTAAATAATATTTCCCATTCACGAGAGCTAAGCACCCAAAGAATTTCTATAGGCCGCTACCTTAAAACTCTGGAAAAAAAAAATCTACTGGCTTTTTCGTAATAATAAAAAATACTTTGTACCTCTCATTTGGAAAAAAAATGTAGACTGTGGAAAATAATTAGGGAGTCAGACACTGTACTGGGCAGAATTAAGCACTTGCTACAATTAAAGTAACTAAACCAAAGGAAGTTTAAGAGCTAACTCCACCTGGATAACAGCCAGCAATCAAAAAGTCGGTATCTTGAATAACCATTCCACCCAGACATTTATATCTAATTGTTCTGGCTTTTTCTCTAAATACATTTTAAATGAAATTTCAGGCCTTCCTGTTTTTCATGAAATTTACTGAGAAGAGCCCCGAGTGAGGTTTTTGTGCTGCATAGTATCATGTGCTCCCCCCCACACTTCCAAAAAAGATTTCTTTCTACAAAGACAGAAGAGGGGATGCAAGTCTGTCTCCCTCTCGATTATGCAAGAAACAAATGCGGAAGGAAGCCTTTGTGCTGATAAAGCTGTAAAGCAAACTCTGTATTCCCAATTCCATCCATAGCTGAAACTGGTGTAGAGTTGAAAGAATCTTTAAAAGAGCATTCTTCTTTTAGACAAAAACCAGACCGTTTGTTAAAGGAATTCTGGGAAACACAGACCCCAGAAAACATCTGAGGCAAGGAAGTTGACTGATTTAAGATTTGACTTAGTTATATTTTCCTACAAACATTTCTTCTCCCTCAAGGCTAGGTAGCAGCTTCTGGCTCCACAAAAAGACAAGAAGTAGGGATTTTGCCATTCATGTTTTTCTTTTAACATTGCCCCATAAAGTAACTCTTCCAGCAGGAGGTAAAATGAGAGAGCCAAAACAACTTCAAGGGATATGGTCTTTTACAACCGTTTTATTAGACTAGTGGATCTGGCCAATCACCTCTGATCAACTTTAATTATTAAAATCTGAGCACAGGGCTATTAAGTAAAGGCATACTGTTGCAAACTGAAGAGAGTTAAAGGGATAATTACAAACAGCAAGTATCATTACAATCTCTCACAATTTTTTTATTTTTTTAATCTACCTAATTTCACCTCTTTGTGTTTTAAGAAAGTTTTAGAAGCACTTTAGCGAGCCCGCATAGGTGCTCACCACAAATTTAGACCTGATACTCAATTTCCCTTCTCTCCATCTGCATAAGCATCCCTCTATACTTCTCTTGCAAGTGTATCAGAAGGAAACACACAAAACCAAAGGCATCGTTATAAAGTAGCGTACTGGCACACTTCATTTCCCACGTTAAACAAAAATAGGTAGAACAAGGCAAGTAAAAAACATAGGCATTAATTTTTTTTCTTCTCTACCTTATATCAGGAAAACACATTTACAGTTTGTGAAACATATCTTGCAGAATTCATTGAAAAGTGTTTTTCATTGACAACAAGCTAAATTATAACATAATGATTACCAAAGATGCTAGACACCTGTATGAATTAAATTCAAGAACGTAATTCCTGAATGAATTCAAGAATGTAAGTTAATACTAGCAAAACTTCCCAGTTTTAAATTATTGAGAGCACCAGTCAATTCCATTTTCAAAGAGTTTTGATTTACAAGTATTTGCATCTAAATTATATTTCATGTTGAATCTAAATATTGAGTTGTCAAGCATGTGCATGTAGGCTCGAGCTCTTAGCTCATTCATGCCATCCTTTAAAATTGTACATACCTGCAGGACACTGAAAAGCAGCCTACCATCTAGCAATGCCAAAGAAATTAAGCTCTAAAGGCAAATAAAATAAAGGAATAACCTTCTAGAGAGAGTATCATTCATGCTTCCAACCTGAAGAGTTTAAAGATACACGAAACTTGATCAAAGCAAGCTTTCCCTCAATATGCAACTGTCGCCAGGGCTCCTCCGCAGGTGTTCAAGCTTCCCATGCCTGGAACTGTGAGGCCAACACGAAGACCCCAGTCAACTCAGGTACCTATATACTCCTAAACCCACCAACGCTACCTGGAGTCTCATCCATTAGAGCTGCAAGTTCTGCAGTATCCTTCAAAGAAAATTGAAAGTACCAAATACAAGGGTCCAAAAATTGTCAATTTTTTAAGTATACAACAATAAGTAATGCTTTTAAAATCTGTTCAAGACTTAGTGCAAGACTGTTTGTATAATAGCTTGTCACTAATATTTTCAATCCATCAGTCCAGTCTACAACTGGCAACAGACTTTTTTTAGCAAACTATACAACACAATATCCCAATTTTAATCTTATTTATCACAGATATTTATTCTAATTTAATTTATAAAATATCTAATCAAAGAAATTTGTATTCTATAGCATTTATTTATTAAGATTTGGCAGAAAATAAACTAACACAAAAAATCTCCCTTGACCTTTTTGAAATTACTTATTAATTCAAGTTAGACAACGAGCCTATCTTATCATTTTTAAATGTAACTTTCATCACCAAGCATCAACAGCAACACAACCCTGTTGTAGGAAACTTGTCAGTAGTATGTTACAGATATAAAAAATTGTGGTATAACCTACTTGTAGCAGAACTAGGTAAACTAGCAGATGTTATTTTATACACATTTAGTTTAAATCATGCATCCCAGGCTTCCTCAATGCCAAGATTCTATCCAGTCTATCCAAAACAGTTACCTGTAAAATGTTCAGTTCTCAAGACACCGTGCCTCAATGAACACAGAGTAAGGAAGGTGAAAGTAATTCTGTTCCTTTATGTTTGCAGAATTAATGACTATTCTTCAAGCAGCTATTAAAATTTTCAGCATATAAGGGATTACATGCAAAGACTGAAAACTCTGCCAGTCTTCTTTCACAATAGAAAACTGGGGGTTTAGCATCCTAAATTAACTAAGCGTAATAAACTTTCAAATAGGTTTTATAAAAAACCAAAAGTTTCCTCACAAGTAATTAATTGTCAGAAAAAATTATTAACTTGTATGTGACTTGGTATGGGATATTAAGCTATACAATTACACATTTGACAAAACTAAACTCACCTGACAAAGCTAGCTCTTTACTGAAAGATTAAATAAATTTGAGATCCTTTTTAAGTGCAGACTCCTCATAACATTTTCTGTCTTTAAGAGATATGTGCACCTATCGAAATTACCTAAAATAATTGAACATATTCCTTCCCAATCCAATACCTCAGAAAGCATTTGATCACATTTCTTCATATATCTAAAATTTGTTTGGCACCTGTACAGTTTGCTTTTATAACATTAACAGCAATTAGCCTAAGTAAAAAGTTAAGCTACTGAAAACATAGCTAATTTTTACTTCAATAAAGCCCAGTGTGAAGGGTTTCTGCACTGCCTAATATTTCTTCCCCGTGCCTTTCTCATAACAAGCCATATGTGCATCAAGACTGAATTTGAGCTTTGTGAATGACACTGATATTCACTTTAAGCTAATGTAGTGATGGTATCAACCTGTAGCCCAATACTCACAAGGCCTTCTGATTCTAATGGAATCGATCAATATTTCAGGAGACATTTATAATTTATGACCAAGCAGACTAGCAAAGATTACAATCCTACGAATACACGGTATTTCCTGCTGGATCTTAAAACTTTAATGTTTATCAATAATGAAACCTGCATGCTAAGCTTTGCTCTTTAAAACCTCTAAACACTTTTACAAGCAACATCACAATAGTATTACAAATCCAAAAGACACAAGATACAGAGCTTGGTAAATAAAAAACAAAGTTGCTTCCTTGGACTGTCTACCAAGGGAATAAAGAGTTTAACAGCTTATTAAAATATCTAGTGTTAAAATATTAGCTAATATGCTTTATTAACTTTTACAGTCCAACATTCTTCAAAAAACTGTATGATTTTATGTATCAATTTTAATATTAAGATATCAACATACAAATAATTTCTATGCATGTAATGTTATTTGTTTTTAAAAATGTTTTAAAATACTTCATATTTAGTTTAAGTATACAGTTTCAGATATTAGACAAATCATTTTTCATTTTCTCAAAACTCGGAACAGGATTATTAAGTGTTATTTTAAACCCTGTTTTATTTCTTACATGAACTGATCCCCATTGCAGCAAAGGCAATAATCTAGTAGCTCAGCAGTATAATTATCTCTGTTGGAGTAGATTTCTACTGTTAGGATGATTTTTTTTTAGGATGTTTTTCATTTTCAAGGGTGGTGGGCTTTTTTCAATTTTGTTTATGGTGGATATGTGGACCGGACAAGCTAAGCTAAGACAAACTTAGCTAATCAACCACAGACAGAAATCACTATACAATAGCTGTACACTGTCTGCCAATAGCAAAGAGTTTAGTAACTTTTAGTCAAATGGAAAACGACAATGAAGGGATTAAAGCTGTATATCCTAAGGTGCAGAGCTTTGGATTTATGACTGCTGAATTGTACCTCTGATTACTAAAAGATTCTGGGATTCACCTCCCTTCTCCCTCTTTGGCCCCAGAGGGAGAGCCGAAACCAACTATTTAGACTAAAATGAAGCAAGTCAAAACTTTAAGAGTTATTTAAGAGTTATTCTTAACTGTTTGAATTGCCAACTAATGACCTGCTTAAATTCTGGCAATAACTGCAACAGCACTGGACTTACAGCCATTTCACTGAACAGTAATTTCACCAAAGCTTACTTCAAAGATACTGCCCCTTTCAGAGTACAATAATACATAATTAAACTTTTATCAACTAGGTATTAATAGTTTTTCTGTATCATTCTTTACAAATTAATTCTTGGTAACATCAGTCAGCCCTACTTACTGCCCTGAGTAATGGTTTACAGATTTTAGTATATCTACTAAAACCACAAAACATCTTTTTTCATCGCACAATTAAACATAAAGGAAAATTACGTACATAAGAATAGTTAGAAACAGTTTGCAGGTTAAACTAAATGAGAGTACAGGAACAACCAACACCTAATCTAAGCCATTTCCTAGTGACATGAACTGGACACTAGGGGTAACCTCAGCTACCATTTCTTTGGCTTAAGTAGACTACAGAGGAAAACCTTAAAAGAAGCACAAACTGAAAGAGATTCCATCTCTGCCATTAATGGCAATTAAGCACAATCCCTTATGATAATGTTTACTCATCCTCAAATTTCAAACTAAAGTCATCACAGAATCACACAGGTTGGAACCTCTGGGGGTTATCTAACCCAACCTCCTGTGCAAAGCAGATCCAGTTACAGCAGGTTGCTCAAGGACTTATCCAGTAGAGATCCAAACAACTCCCAAGATCGGACATTTCACAGCCTCTCTGGGGTTCTGTCTCAATGCTTGGCAAACCTCATGTTAAACATTTTTATCCTTATATCTAATCAGAATTTCCCACATTTCAACTTGTGTTTATTGCCTCTCATGCAATCCCTGTGCACCTCTGAGAAGAGCCTGGCTCCATCCTCTCCACGGCCTCCAAAGCAGTAGCTGTGATAGCAGTAAGCTATCCTTTGCCCTCTCTTCTTAAGACTGAGCAAACCAAGATCTCTCAGACTCTTTGTACATCACATGCTTCAGCCCCATAACAATCTTGCTGGCCTTCCACTGGGCTTGCCAAGGAATGCCAATGCCCTTCTTGTACCAGACAGCCCAAAGCTGGACACAGCACCGTAGATGCTGTTTCACATGAGCGGAACAGAGGGGAATAATCCCTTCCCTTGACGCACTGGCCACACTATTGCTAACGCAGCCCAGTTACTCTCCAAGTGTTAAGGATTTAAGACCTCTGCAAAAGTGTTGTTTTTGGGGTTTTTTGGGGGGTTTTTTTTGTTTGTTTGTTTGTTTTTTAAACAAATATGTACTTGCACAAAACCGAGCAGCCTCAAGGGCNATTATTCAGTATAATTCCCTGAAGACCACTGAAAATCCAGCAGTTCTACCAGCATTGTAACTAGGATTTTAAAACTGCACTGCCCTTACACCCCTGATCATTTCCAGTTCCCATGGCACACTTCCCTTGTGCCAGCGCATTCATCTGGGTGGCTGGAAGATCAATCAGATCACTCAAGAAGAGAAAAGAAAATGGTAGATTATAGTTTCACAAGACATAATGAAACAATTCAAGAACCAGAGAATCCCTCTTAAGACAGAGGGATTTCAGCTCTTCGCTCTCCACCGCCACCGCCCCCTCCCCCCCCATCATTAGATAGGTTCAACTCTGTATAGATTTGCAGTCTTAGCTTTATCTCGATTAGTCCCCTGACCAAATTCACCAGACAAGTGCATGAAAGTCCATGGGAAGGCAAAGCAGGCACAGGAGCTAACAGCCAGGCAAAATGCAAGCCTGCTTCATTCAGCCACCGCACCAATTTTTGAGTGATCTTTTGCATAAGATTCAGAAACTTGAGTTTTGTCTCACTGAAACAAGGTGCTGAAGGCAATACCCGCTATTTGATCAGAGGACAACTTGAGTGCCAAATCCCAGCACTACATGGAAGGAAATACTTCTTTTCCTCGGTGCTTTCACAAACAGCCACCTCCAACACTTGTCAAGTTTTGGCACTTGAAGGCGGACCTTTTTTGAACTGATGCAGTTTCAGCATCCAAAGTTTTAGGTAATATAGCCATACAGCCCGACCATTTGGCAAAAACTGGCTTTGGTGCCAGGGTCACCAATGCATCACTTGAATTCAGTGCCAAGAAGGAAATCAGGTGGTTTCAGGGAATGAAATAATTTTTGGTTTATTTCCTCCTTTATTAACTTGGCAAGTATATTCTTGGACTAATGAGCTGTAAAACACTGAATATTACAGATCTAAAAGCAATGCAATTAGAACTCTAATTTTGCCCTTTAAAGCCACGAGAGAGAAAAAAGTCTCATTTGTTTTATTGTACCCTTTAACAGCTGTACCCAAGGGACACCCGAAACAGCAGAAAACTGTATTGGGAAAATTAACTGATGTGCAATCAGGTGCAGGATTCAGGTTCAATTCATTAAGTTCCATTCTGCCTTCCCCTACAACCATCCCCAAGAGACAGAACAACATAATTCTCTCCTGCAATATCATCAACAAATTTGTATAAAGTTCCCCATTTTAGCAGCAAGGCTTCTGTGAGGATTGAAAATCAGAAAGTTGTTAAGATTAATTTTACGTATAGTCTCCAAACTGGAAACCAGACCAAAAAGTGCACATCTGTTATTACCCGTAAAACTTGGAAGTTTTATAAGAAATTAATGCAAAAAGCTTAAGTTACAAGCAATACAAGCAATACTTTAGATTATTACCAATTTTATTATTTTAACATCGGTTAGTTACTGAGGCAATACTTCAAGTATGCATAAAGTATCAGTATCAGGAAGGTACGCCATCAGATACTGAAATTGTTTAAAATAATTGTGGAGGTGTCAGATTTTTTCAGAGGAAACATTATGATGGTTTTCTCCATAAAATTCATCAATTACCAATCTGAAGCAAATTCAGTATTCCGGTAAATACACATAATCCTAAGGATATTAACTAACAAAGTGCATATATGTGAATATTAACTTGGTAGCTGTCTGGGACCAAAGTAATGAACGATTCCAGAGAGCATTGCAGACACCCTGCCACACCCTTTTATTGCAAGAACCATTGCAGCAGAAAGTGTTGAAAACAAGCTAGACAAACCCTGTCTGATACACGAATATCTCAGCGCTGTACTCCCCAGTGCATCCACGAACACAGCAGAGGTTCAATTCATTTTGCTTTCTACAGAGCCAGCCTGTATCTAGCAGGATTTATCTGTTCAGATTTCATGCCTTGCAAAAGTATTCGTACCAGCTGGGAAACACAAGCTATCACTGGAAGCAGTAAAGCTATGTTCATGCAATCTTACATCTCAAACAACAAGCTGGTATAATACACTATCTGAAATCTTACAATCCAACTTAAAATAACTAAGGATTGATTATTGTATTTTTACAAGACAGTAATCAACAGCTCCGATGCACTAAAAGCAGA
>WAAD01001447.1:24243-43648 GCA_013389945.1 Fregata magnificens
GTAAAACTGTTGCAACAACAAAAAACAAGTTTACATAATAAAAGGTCTGACCTTTTAAACGATTAAGCACAGTTACTAAATCATCCTCGTGTGAGGAGCTCAATTTCAGACAACAGTATGAGTCATATGAGTAAACATGGTGTCTGGAAAACTTGCCTAAAGTAGGGTTGGAAGAGCTCAATTGCTTAACTCTTTCCATTAAAGAAATATAAAAATGCCTTACTTTTGAGAAACCAACAGACCTTTGAAACTCAGTAGAGAGAGACATAAAATGAATACATCAAAAAATACGTCCAAAAAATACATTAAAGTTGAAAAAAAAAGAAACACAAGGAGCAAGTTATCTGTTCAATATTTCTTACGCAGCCTCCACCTACTCAAATGTATTTTTCTTCTTTATGTATGACTATAAATATCAGAAGTCCTTCATGTTCTTTTTTAAGACATTCATACACCAATTCGTTAATCTGAAAATACCTCCCAAAAATAACACTTTATTTTCCTCATTTTACCATACAGGCAAGTCATATCAATTTGATCAATACTGACTGCAACCCTGGTTCTCTCTTGCCCCAGGAACAATGTTTTACTGGCAGAATGCACTAAGTTTTGATCCCTCCCCACTTTCAATTTCAGTTACTGTTGTGAGGAATCAGCAGATCTGAATAGCAAGGTAAGTGGGACAACTTTGACAACTCTGAAATAAAAATTTAACACTGACAGCAACCACCAGTTCACAGAGTTCCGTATTTTGTCATCATAAGCAATCACATAATAGAAATGTATCAGAAAGGACAAAAAAATGTCTGGTACCCACTAACCACTAGCATAGCTCTTCCTGTTCCCCAATTTGAAATCTTTGGTGCAAACAACAAATCCATGGGGAAAAAAATACTGTGCCATGTAAGAGATTTAAATAAATAAATAAATAAATAAATAAATTAAATCAAGGACATGGGTGAAAGAGCCCAGATGCTCCCAGGAAAGGATCACCCACTGCACTACAAAATTAAAAAATCCCTTGGGGTTATCAGCCTGATCCAAGAGAACCTTCAGTGAATGGGACCTAAGAAATAACAATCTAATTAGCATGAGCATTTGCATGAGATGCAACATTTCTGCAGTGCAGCCATTTGTCCCAAAGTAAGACTCCACTTCCTTAGACCAAAAGAAGCAAAGCCTGCTCATTTGACAGACCCCAGTCCACATGTGGATTGCAATTAAATTTTGTTCACACCATGGAAAACATTGACATCTGGTTTATGCAAGATCTTATCCCTCCTGAAGATAGCCCAGTCTTTCATGAAGTAACAGGAGTCACCTCATCACAACTCCTTGCCATAAAGGCAGCATCCAATTTCTGGCTGAGCTGACCTCTGTAAAAGCCTACAGAGACTTGTAGCAGAAATATTGTTGTTCCTATGAATGAAATAAATGGAAACGTGTGAAATCACTAGAAAAAATGATAGAGCAGGGGTTAAAAGAATGACCTGTACTGATAATGAGTAATCCTGTTAGGAGCAGTGTCTTGGGAAAAGTAAAACTGAGGAATAGGTTGTTTATATCAAGACCAGAAGGCCTGCCCTCTGTAAGATCACAGCACAGTGATGCATCAGCAGAAGATCCTGCCTTCCTAACATCAGGAAGATGGAAATTCGGAGCATATCATGTATGGCATTCCTTTTCCTGTATGACTGACAGGAAAACAGACATATTAAAAAAAAAAAAAAAAACCCCACACAAAAAAACCCCCAAAAAACCCAGAAACAGATAACAAGCATGAACTTCACTTAAGATTTACAAAGACTTTGGACTCTTTCTTGCATCAAAGGACCATTTATATATAAAGCTGAATACCATAAAAGATCTGTCCAACGACTAGTTCATCATCACCCATGAAAAAACAGAGATGTGATGAGGATCTGACAGCCAGCATCTCTTGCATTGCACAAAAGAGGCCCTGGCCAGACCAAATACGCACACAACTTGGTGCTTGTAAGTATTATCAGTATGACCGTGTGAGTGAATGACAGTTATGAGAGAATGAGTGGAAGCGGGTGAAATCAGCATCACTTTCCCCTTCCATAAGATCCTGCACTGAATTTTGTTACACAAAACTTTCTACAAGTCATCCTGCAAATCCTTAAAAAATGGGATTGGACCTGCAATCAACAAACAGTTCAAAACCACAGTGTAATTCCATTGATACTGTTACAAAAATACTTCTTGTAAAGCTTGAATAAGAGAAGAGAGAGAGTATACAGTACAAAAACAAACAAAAAATCCTTAAATTCTGAATTATTTTCAATTTTTTAATATGTAATTGAATGTTCGGTATAAGTTAAGTCAGCAAAATTCATTTTTCTGCTTTTCCAACTGTACCTTTAATTCACAGTTGTAAAGTTCTCAGTAAAGCATACCAGTATTGTCTTATTTCTAGAAATTAACAGTTGCTTAGCTAGAAGTTAACCAGAAGTTCTGTTTTGAAGACCACTGCCATCCTTCTCCAAAGGACAAGACACATCCTCTCAAATAGACAGCCATAGGCCCAAGTAAAACAACAACTCCTAGAAACTTACTAAATCATGGAGATCCAAGGAAAAAAAAATTATCATCACACCGATACCATAGTTAGACTTTATTTAGTGAAATGTTTGTGTTAAGATGCCTAGGCCCCAATTAAGGCATGCTGATACCTTGAACAAAAGCTAAAAGATAGAAGATTCCACTGTGCCTTTTGTGGTAGACATAATTGTTACCTCAAATATATATATATTATTCTTGGATGAAATAAAATAGTGCAGGAGTTATTAGTAGTTATTAGTAATTAAGAAAGGATCACAGTTAGGAGTAGAAACTAACACCTGAGAATTTTAACAAGGCAGTAAATAATGCTTAGGCCAGATAAGAAAGTCTTAGCAATGAATGCCTCATTTACAAGAACCTCCTATAAGAATACAATTCAGTAGAACTTCAAGGACTGACAGTGGAAACATCCTGCTACAAAGAAGGTTGTGAAGATAAGGGAAGGCCACAAATCAGTCCGACATGATAAAAGGGAACTTCTTGGCCCAGAAGGCACTGAAGCACAGAAACTGAGGGAAAGGTAATTCTGGCAGGGGGAGATCGCAACCACGGACTCAATTGAGGGACGAAAAGAACTACCCCCCCACTCCTGGTGAGCATGCGCAGTTAATTAAAATCACACTGTAACTTTAAAACCAAAGCGAGAGAAATACAGGCCAATGGAAAAAGAGGATGCTTAGTCAGACTAATGATTATGTGTTAGATAGGTGTGGTGTGTTAACTTTCATGTATAAATGTCAAAAATGAACTCCAGTAGGTATGCACGTTAGGTGGAATGATCCCCCGTGCATCCAGCTCTGTAATAAAGAATGCCTGCTTTCTAAAACTCCAAAACGAGTCTTAGAGAGTTTTTCTCTGACCTACTTTGTGGTTATCAACACCTTCTTTATATCTTAGTAAAGAAGTCCCTCTCAAAATTTAGCAATTTTTTCAGCTTTTTAAAAGCAATTTAACTGAATAAGCCAACAGGCATACTAATGTCAAGAGGATACAATGATTTGAAATTGTCAAAATAATAAATGAGAAAGAGACATCAACATTTCTATGTGCAAACATGAATCAAAAGATACAGTATCAGGCGAAACTGTAACTATGTATCTCCAAATGAGATCTTTTTCCTCTCCCCCTCCCAATTTTTTTTTTTTCTCATTAACTTCTAAAAAGCCCTCGCCTATCTCTTTTGGGTATGGATTACACAGTTCCTTGTTACTGAAAGAAAATACGTTTCAATTCTTACTTTCTACTTAAATACAAGGATTCATTTATGTGCTATAGAAACAACATTCTCCTGTACATTAATGAACATTCTACTGAGAACGAAAATTTTCTTTCCTTTTTTTCCATAGCACAAGTAGCCAAGGGAGTGTAGAGTTTTCAACATAGACCAAAAGCTCATTATTGTGAACCAAAGCATCATTAGATACAGTCACTAAATATTTATTACTTTTGGAAGAAAAGTTTCAAGCTACTCACTCTCATACAATGCTAACGAATAACGCAGTAGTATTTTATATTTATTATACTTTACACATAAAACACAATAAGCCAACTTTTTTTTTTTTAAAGCCACCATAAAAACAAATAGAAAGCTTACCTTCTTCTGGTACCAAACTATAGCATCAGTTACTTTGGACGCCATTTATTCCACTGAATTCACACAGTCATTTTAGGCTGTTAACAGAAAAAGACAGAACTTTACTTCCACCTTCCCTACGAAGGCCAACATAGGGAATGCAGAAACACTCCCATTACCTGCAAAGCACTAAACAGCTGTATTTACTTTATACCTTGCCTCATTACTATTTTATTAAGAGTTTGGGTTTTCTCCTCCAAGTAAACAAAAAACTACAAATCTGCTGATACAGGACATCAGAAGCCTCAGTTTTGTCTATCCTTCCTAGTAAAACACAGGTAGCACAGAGAAAATCTGTTATTGTCTCATGAGAACCTCACAACAGTTACATTACATGCAGCATTTTTTTTTTTTCTGATAAATTACGCAACCTATAGTTATTACCACAGCACAATATTCTGAAGTCTGGGAACAACTGTGTTATAAAATGCAAGAAAATTTCATACAGACTATTAGATGTTTTTGGAGAAAAAAAAAAAATCAGTGCTACAACTCCACTAATGATAAAATTAATACACTCATGAAAACAGTAGACTAAAACTAAGTCAAAAGAAGAAAAACAAGGAAGAGTGGTAAGTTTGTTTGAATGGTAGCAAACAGCAGTAGTATTAGTTAATCTTTGATGTCACTGTCATTGGTTTCAATGTAAAAAAAAAAAACCCACCTTTCAGCAGACATAAAACATTCCTACCTTGAAAACTAATTTTTAAAGTTTTCTTTCATGTAATCAGTCAGCCAGAGGTAGTTCAGAAAAAAAAGTAAGAATAAAGAAAATGAACATAAAAAGCCTTCAGGTTAAGAATTATTGTCTATCTACAAAATTGCATATATTCTCTCGTACTGGACATTCTGTAAAATCAAAGGAAAGCTGAGGTGAGAATTACAGAATCCTTTCCAGATATTTTATTATAATATGCAAGTTCTTTCAGATATGAATGTATTATCATTAAAACCAAACTCAAATATTTCACAAGTAGATTACTTGAGATAGTAACAGATTAATAACAGTTAAATTAGTTTAGTACCTACATTTCAAACTGTTAATTAAGGCAGGAAGCAGTCCGTGGAAGAAAAGAAGGAAGAAGGAATTAAAAAAACTGTTAAAATATTTGCAAAAAAATCTGAATACTTTTGTGTTTAATAATCTTTCATCTCACTGATTCCCTTTAAAAATATATGTATGTAAACAAATATGCCACACGCAAGCCCAGTTAAAAAAAAAAGTCAATGGGGCACACTATGCTACACACGACCTTTGAACATTAGGTGGTAAAAGCTTAAGTTTTCAGCTCCACCTAACATTCAGCATCCTTCCTATGTTTACAAAAAGTTTAAGAATGTTATTTTTACATAACTGCACCAAGTATTTAATGTGAAAGGAAATGCCTGTTTTATTCTGTAAAGCTATAAATTCCTAACAAATTATGCAAAAGGCTTTGAAAAAGTTAGCATAAGTAAATTCAAAATATTAAAAAAGGTTTCCGAAAGTACTATCTGAACAATTCCAGGATCAGATTTACCAATCAAATATTTTGACTGGTAAAAATCAAAATAAGAAGATCTCTTGAAAAAACTTCACAAACACAGGTTCACAGAATCACAGATGGTTGAGGTTGGCAGGGACCTCTGGAGGTTGCCCGGTCCAACCTCCCTGCTCAAGCAGGGCACCCTAGAGCAGGTTGCCCAGGCTCATGTCCTGACAGCTTTTGAGTATCTCCAAGGATGGAGACTCCACAACCTCTCCAGGCAACCTGTGCCAGCGCTCAGTCACCTGCACACTAAGAAAGTGTTTCCTGATGTTCAGACGGTACCTCCTGTGTTTCATTTTGTGCCCGTTGCCTCTGGTCCTGTCACTGGGCACCACTGGAAAGAGCCTGGCTCCATCTTCTTTGCACCCTCCCTTCAGGTGTTTATATACACTAAGATCCCCCTGAGCCTTCTCTTCCCCAGCCTGAACAGTCCCAGTTCTCTCAGCCTTCCCTCACAGGAGAGATGCTCCAGTCCCTTCACCGTCTCTGTGGCCTTTCATTGGACTCTCTCCAGTGTGTCCGTGCCTCTCTTGTACTGGGGAGCCCAGAATTGGACCCAGCACCCCAGGCATGGCCTCACCAGTGGCGAGGAGGAGAAGCGGTAGTTTAGCCCCCAAACACCAAACTATGCATCAAGCATTCTTCCCAGATAGATCTCTCTCAGCAAAAACATGTGATTAAGGGGTATATTTCTGATAAAAACATCACATTTATCATAACATTGTCAATATCAACAATAATATTGCACCTGATATTTCTTCATTAAAAGGAAACAAGAATTATTAATCTGTAGGCAGTTTTTATAGTGAAAGATTAAAGGCGATCTTTCTCTTTAAAACAAAGAGCAAGATAAGACATTTGTTTACAGCATTTGCACAGATACGAAAGGCAAAGAAAAATACAATATCCAACAGATGGGATGGAAACTGAAACTGTGCAATAGATTAAAATAAAAGTGTCTTTATGAAATGCCTAAGCATTAGAATAACTCATGACACTATTATACATTGTTCATCCCAAAAAATTTCAGTTTTTTAAAAAAAAAAACACAAAAAAAACACAACACAACCACGGAGATTAGATTACCTGATCATAACAGATGTTTGTACGAAAATCACAAATACTCCCTCTACAGAAGCCCTATCAACACTGCCATATTCCAAGACATTTCTCGGAAAGGAAAGATGACCCTCCAAAAGACTCAGTTCTGCGCCGACACCTGTTTATTCAGTCTTCCCTGACTCATGTATGGATGTACTCTTATTTTCCACAGTGCATTACTTTAACGACATTGTATTTAGTAAGTTTGGATATGTATCATATACACCTTAGTACAAACCTTCAACAAATAGATTGATTTTACACCAGCTCTTGAGGATTTCTAAGAAACATAATGCCATACATTTTCATGTTTCACACAGCTTTTTAGAAAAAGAGAAATCAAATACCCCAAAGGAACTATATTTAAGATTTCTAACAGTGTAACTCCAATATCCTTTATAAAACTTCAGATAAAATTACAACACAACAGAAAGAAATGTCTCTGAGAGAGCTTAGACAGTCATTAACAAATTTCAGAAATATCAGGACACTGACTTTTGGTGCAACTAGGTAAATGAACATTGCAATTTTTCCACTGTTGATAATATGATTGTGTAAGTCACATCAAGTCAGTTAAAGCTGGCAGCCATGACTGTATCAACATCTGTAATTGTTTCTGACCTATTTGTTTATGATAATAGTAGCAGTTTTTCTAAGAGCAACTATCAGTTATTAAAAATTCATTGGCACAATAAATATAAAAATATTTCTATCACATAAAGCATGGAGCCCAAGAGAGACTTTGATATAACTTGGCATATTACATAGACTGGTTACCTTTCTTTCTTACCCATACAAAGCTTAAAATAGGATTTGCTTTCTTGTTTGAAAACCTGTTTAAGTAAACTTACATTTAAAAACATTTGCTACTCTGGACTATACACTCAAAGCGATATAAAACCCTCAGCCATACATAGCCTCCATACAGAACGTGACCTACGTTGCACAGTCACAGTGAAAGAAGTTCCACTGCTCACGCAGCTGCTCATGTAGGAAGGATGCCATACAGATTTTGATCACACTTGCAACCCTTGCCTTCCCCTCCTTTGTGAGCTCATCTTGGAGGATCTTTAACTCCTCATTTCTGTTAAACCAACATCCCCTCTCACACACAATATACCCTGCTTCCTACCACCATAATTACAGGATGAGAAAAAGGTTGGAGAAACTTATTATCGGTAGTAAAGAACCAACTGTTGAACCTGCACAGAAACCTTTCCCTCAACAGCTACATTAACTTGATCTCTCTCTCTCTCTCTCTCTCCAAGGTCAATGATTTTTCAGGAAACCAATCCAAGACTTTCAACTGTGTCAAATATGGCTAAAATTGGTCAAGCCATTTTAAAGGTAGCAACCATTTTTGCAGTAGTTCTCCAATTCGCTCAAAACTCCTTTGCCTAAAGAAACAATTGCATCACAAAACTATAAACCGAGTATAATGAAGTAGCTTTATTATTAATTTATTTGATTTCTATCAACAAACCTGTTATTTAGATTACCCATGGTCTTCATATTTTTAAGAAACTCTACATTAAATCCTCCATAGAGTCTATTTTGGTGATGTTTCAAGCATATTTGCATACACATTTGCATACACAAATGCAAAGATGATGTTTACAAAAGTAAATATGACAAAATCATGGGATGGATGTCTCAAAAGACTTCAACAGGGTTTGGTGTGCTACATAAATATACCTCTACAAGGAAATATCACACGCTTTCTTCAAGAGATATACAACAATTTCTGAGAGAGCACTGAAATGAAAGGTGAAAAGGTTCATTTAATTATTTCTGGACAGTGTTTCTGCTTGCAGGGACTGGGATTTGTCTGTGATGTGGTTTGTTTTTTTTGGGTTGGGTTTGGGTTTTGTTTTTTTTTTTTTTTGAGACAGTATAATGAGTTTGATACACTTGGCCTGAAGCTAACTTACCTGGATGAGAAATGGGTGGTAACAATTCAAGGCACTTAAGCTGCAGCCCTGGCTCTGATTCTGCATCTGCCCACAGCTCACTGAACACCTAGACAGGAGACTAAATATTGCAACAATTTCAGAACTCTGCATATTCATTACAAGTTAACATGTTATTCAGCTGACAATTTGTATTGATATTGATCCCGAAGTCAGACTGTACAAGCTGGTTTCTAAGGCACATCAGTACCAAATGGGTAAAGTGAACAAATCAAACCAGCTGATACACATCCACAAGCACAACAGAGCCCTGCCTATTCTTCTGCCTTGTTCTCCTCCCATCATCTCCAGATCTAGCCATTTGTTTCATGTTCTGTGTCGAATACCTGCATCTGAGACAGGGACCAGCTTTTGCACTCAGTTGTACAATGTCCTGTGCAAAGTAACTACAGCAAGATTAGCTCAATCTTAACTAGTTGGAGACTTAAGAGCAACACAAAAAATACTCCCAACTTCACAGATTAGACAGAATATCCAAATACAAAACCTTGACCACAACATCTCTGTGACATTCAACAGAGCCATTCATTACATTTTTGTCAAACTCACAGTTAATACTACAAATAACAAGCAACATTTTTTGGTCAAAACTTCCTTACTTCCTTAAAACTAAAAAAAATAGATGACTACCTGGTTTTGGTGATCCCTGTTCAGAAGTGGGGTTTCTTAGCTATTTCTTTTCCATTTCAGAGCATAATCATATTCCATTTTAAGTAAGTACACACTACACCTTGCCATCAAATGAGCAGTTTTTCAAAAGCCACAGAAATCTATATTTAGACGTCTTCAGGTAGTTAAATGCTCATTCAAGCAGTGCAGTGCTTATTGTGTAAGACAGGTTTAGATACTACGCTACAGATTTAAATAAATTCAAAGTAAGTAAGTTTAAAAATTTTACTCATATGCACAGGGTTTCGGCAACCCAGGTCAGACATAAATGCATACATTTCTAAATGACAGTCTACAGAAAATAAAATCTATTCTGAACTCTGACAGAAGTTCGGAATAAAACTGTGCTCCTCATAGTGACAAAGGCAAAAAATGACAATTTTTGGAAGAATACACAAGTCTAAGCAGTGTCAACTAGCAAAAGGACATAATTAAAAATACAACACAAGCAAGGAAGCATAGGCAAATAGTTGCTCTCCTTGCCTGTAAACACTGTGAATCACTAAGTATTTCATGGAACCTGTTTCCTTTATAACAATCCTAACCTGAATGGTCAGGATACCATCCAGCTGTTGAGTCAAGACTTGAATGTCCTACTCCGCTCATTATGACCATGGAATGATGAAGTTGGCACGTTCACTAGATATCATTAGGACTAAAATTGCAGACCTGTGGCATTTGTCTCAATTTTTTTTTTTTTTTTAAACGCCATCGATTTTTACTACCTTCAGAAGAAGAACTTCTCTTAGCAGCAAATTAAAGGCAGTTTTAAAAAAGTTACTACATAAAGCCATAAGAATACTAGAACTTGGTTTCAACTGCTTTCCACAGTAGAACTGTTTTACCATTATCTTAGATCCTCCATATTACAGTTTCACAATCACAGGTCTAATTTCACTAAGATTTCCTGGTATGAAGAGTAAGAAGAGGTGATGAATCAGAATAGTAAAGCCTATGGCCTAAACTACTACTTTCGTAGCAACATTTGTATCACACAAACTAAACATAACTAAAACATTATCCCTGCCGATGCACAGCTAGAAAATAAATTTAATGAGAAAACCCCCTCATTTTCTAAGTGCAACATCAAAACAAATGTCAACATTGTCATCAAATTGTTGACATTATTTGATATTGTAAGTTAATTTTAAATGAGCCCAATAAACAGCTTAGTCATATTAGGCATCCCCTGTTGACTGAAAAGCTGCTTCTGCCATGATGAAACAAACATCACACAGGTGAAACACAGGTATCAATGTGATGCAGATACACCACTAAAACTTACCAGGAGTCATCCTTCCTACACTCAAATCCATGGGGGTTCTGCCACTGCCACCAAGAACAGGATTAAACCCTTGAAGCAGTGTTTCAAAAGACACATTCTTTTCATGTGCATTACAAATAAACCTTTAAACCTACACTTCCTTTTTTAAAATGGACATCAAATACTATATAATGCACTCAGTGTTCTGTTTAAGTACTTTATCTATGCATCGCTGTTCTCAAAACAGCATTTCAGAATTGCAAATTGTATACAAGCAAATGAGAAACTTGTCATTCACACGTTCACACCTTACAGTGGAAGTTTTATCACGTTCCCTTCGGCTACTAGCCTTAAGAAAATCTGAAGCAGCCAAAGGGAAGGACAAAAATAAAATAAAATTAAAAAATCAGACACTGCTAACTGAAGGACCATATCCAGCAGCCAGCATGAAAAGTGCTCTTACTGCCATGCCAGGCAAGGCCTCCCCCAAGTTGTTGCCTTCTAATCCAAGGTCATGATAGTTTGTAAATAAAGAGGAATTAACACACTTGCTTCCCCCAAAGAACACGAACAACTCTGCTAAATTTGGATACCAGCATTCCTAACACACTGCTCATGAAAGAGAACGGATTTTCAAACTTTGTTCTTCGTTCTATCTCAAGAAAACCTCAAAAGTACCCCATAAAATAAAAAACAATCACCCCCAAACAACTGGCAAAAAAACCCACTGAACATCCCTAGATACCTCTTCAGGGAGTTTTGTTGTTTGTTTGAGGAGTTTATCAAGCCAACAACAGCAACAATAAAATATGAATCAGACCCTATGCTGGCTGGTGTTTATCAAGCCCTGTTCTTCATGAACACAGAACATGATATATCATGACACACACAGACATTTGGCAGCAGGTCCATACCTGCCTGTGCGCCCAGTAAGATGTCAGTTACTGAAAAACAGATACTTTCTCAGGCCTCTCTGTTTTGCCCACAAACCATGGTATCTGATCCCATTTCTGCCACTGCATATTTATTCTCCCTTATAAGCTCATGCCCTCTATCACTTACCATCCCAAGCAGGAAGCTCTCACAGTTGCAGCTGCAGTATAGAGCACACAGCAAGAATCAGTTTTCAAATTCTGATGGGAAGTAGGCTCGACTTACCCATCTTCACTTCCACAGTAAAAACGCCAATATCCAAAGGAAAAAGTAGCAAGGAAGTGCCACAGAAAATAACCGTCTCCCAAGGAATACTTGTTTTGCCAGTGAATTACACAACTGTCTGAAATAGTAGCAAAATGTTAAGTATCAGGATTTCTGAGATTTATTTCAGGTTCTGGGAAAAGAACATTGCGTGCAGTTGTTGCAACTGCTGTAGCCATTTCTGGAATCTGCGCCCTCAGCCTTAAGGTCTGTGCAAATTTCCTAATTTTGTTACATAACTGGTTTCTGTTCATGGCTCCATTTGAAGTTATATGACACAATTTCATAGTTACCTTACTTGTAAAAATAGGGGGGAAGGACTCTGTACTGAGAAGTCCACGATTCTACATCTCTTGTCATTTACTCCTGAGCCTGCTGCAGTGTTTACTAATCAGCAAAAAGCTCCCAATATTTAAACATATTCTACTGTTTAATGAAGTGGAAAAAATTCAAGTCCTTAAAGGGGACTATCTATAATCAAGTTAATTTTGCCTCTTATCTTCTATAAGAGATGTTAGTTACAAAATTCCCATTAATTCAAATCAGTAATTGCTGCCAGCATGCCAGATCTACAAGTCAAGATATTTCTGAAAATGCTGTATCTTTAAAAAAAAAAAAAACAAAACACAGTATACAGTCAATCTCAAGTTCTGCTCTTTTTAATTCCTGTTTTTTGTACTGAATACTACACACATACATACACATCCTATTAAACATATTTACAATCTTATAATGAGAAATCCCTGAAATATTGCATGTATACATCTGCTCTTAGAACTGTAACAACTTTATTAAGGAATAGAAATTCTATAAATACTATGTTTTCTATTTATATACACATTCTTCTTAGCAAACACTCAAAAAACCCTCCCCAAAATATAGTGGCCACCTTGAAATAAAATCCTGAGTTCCTTTTCGCCTCCTTGTGATTCTAAACACAACAGTAATTTCCTGCAACAATAGATCTTGCTCACTGAAAATACTGACTTGGTGTTTAGGAAGATGTGTTTATCTGTCACCAGGCAATGCACAGCAGAGTTGTGGCTTCTCAATGAGTATAGTCAGGAAGTTGAAAACCACTCCTAAATGACCAAGTTTACATCATGTTCTACAAATAGTTATCCAGCAAGTTTTTGAAGCAGCTGAGGCATGAAGCGGCTGAGCTGTCAGAAATAAGTCTCTGGTAACAGCAGCCACTGTTCTGTAGGAACATAGTAGCAAATGCTGAGCCTGTATTTTTTAAAGAGTCTCTAGAGCGATCCAAGCAAGGAATTGCAGGGTAACAAGCCTTACATGTGTATCTGGCAAGCTCCTCAAAACAATCATTAAAAATGGAACACCATTATACCTGAAAGACTATCTGATAGGGTCTAATCAGCAGTTTCTGCAAAGGAAGATCACGTCTTAGTCTATCAGTATTTCTGAACATGTCAAACTAACTGATAAACAAGAGCAAATGATACGTGGACTTTCAAAGAGCCTTTGGAAGGATGTCAAAGACTTCTAAACAGACTGCTGTTTGTGAAAAGCAAGCATTGCCACCAATCAAAAATCAGTGAGAAAAGTGAACAAAATTTTGAGGTCAACATTCTTCACTGCAATAGGCTAATTGGATAATAAAGATTAATAGCAGCATCCAGTCTGAATAAAACAGCCTATTTATTGCCTGCTCAGGTGCCTAGAATATCCTTGGATCGCACACAGCTGGTCTGCTAGCTCTTCCATTCAGTGTCAGTCCAAGGCAAAGTGCACACAAATACTAGGGAGCTCATCTAGGAACCCCTGTTCTCCTTCACATAGAAGCATCCTAATCCCAAAACTAAACTCAGACTAAATCTTCCTAGTCTGCTTTCTTTATGTTCCTCTATCTTTCACACGCCTGAACACCCCATAGTGACAGAGGCAGACATTCAGGATCTCATTCAGCATACACATGCCCTGATGGCTAGCTCTTTCCGGAGGTTTGACATTAAAGCCGCTCAGGATGAGTGCACCCAGAAATCGTGACTTCCAACTTTCTAAGTACACTAACCATTAGACATTTATGAAAAAGACGAACACAGACGCTCATCACGCCACTGCTTCATCAGGCGCTGACAGCTATTGTTAGCTTACAAATAAGAGATGCTCCACATTCCTGCTCCTTCCCAGAGCTCTTAAGAGTGAACTTTCAGCCGAAGAAATCACTCACCAAAGACGCGTAAGGTCCATGCAGAGCCGGTGGAGAAGGTCAGGGTGGCCTAGCAAGGCTTCACAACTGTTTCAACTGCTCTAAACCAGTATTACCACAGTCCACCCTCCTCCTCAGTCACCAGCTTCCATCCCTCTTTTTACCAGCACTGGAGCCTATCCCACAGGAGACAACTTCAAGGATCTGACTACCATTACTAAGTGAATGAGCAGTTTTTGCCTGAATTAGCTCCACAGATCTATGGACCACAGAATAAGATGAGCACTAATGCCACTGCCAGTAGTGAGGCAGCTCTTACCGAAGCCAGCTTGAACACTCTGGATCTCCACCTGCAAGACTTCGGAAGTGCCATTAACAGAGTTAATCTGGACTAATTAAGACTGCTTCCCCTCTCCACCTCCCCCTATTTAGACCAATAGCCTAGAATTTTTATGAAGTACTGCCTAAGTTAAGTCCTTAAATGGTATGAACTGAGCCCTGCCCTATTATTCCAAACCTCAAGCTTCTGTAAATAGGTCCAGCAGTGCTCACTATGTTTATTTTTTATACATCAGAGAAGAAAAGAAAACCTGAAGTAGTAACATTTCCAGACGACAATTAATCTTACATTAGCAAAGCTTAAGAAGATGGATCAACTTTAACAATGAATAGGCAACATAAACAGAATTTAGTATCAATAATACAAATGATACCTATAAGGGGTGGGGGGAGTGGGAAGCTTTAAAATCAGGTATCTCAAATCTGGAAAGGAAATTTGGCAGCTCAGTGAGCTCTTCCATTCAATATCCTACAGTAAGAAGAGCACAGAGACACGTGAATAAAAGAGGAGTGACAAGGAAAACACTGCAGTCCAGCCCTGTTGATCAGCTGTGCAATCTGACCTGAAATGCATGTATTATATTTGAAGTATACTAAAATACTGGGGGAGGGGGACGTGTTCTGAGAAAGGCTATGAATGGTCAACCACTTGAAAGACTCTCCTGTTGAGACAGGCAAGTACGAACAGAAAAATAAGGAATTATAAATTAAATGAGACTTTAAGAAATATACAGAAAATATAGTCAAGAAAACAACAGCTTCCAATAATACAGGGAACTTCATTCATTAACCGAGCTTAGAGGATAGCAAAGCCAAACTTTTAACAGAGAAATATTATATTACAACACATAGTTAGACTGTTAAACTCAGTACCACAGGAAGTCACTGAAGCCAAGATTTTACTCAGTTTCAGAAAGAAAGCAGCTACTTAAAGACACAATAATAAGAAAAATCTTAAGCTTCATGACCCAGGATGCAAAAAAACGTCCAAAGAGATCACTGGGCTGTATCTGGCCATACAAACTCTCTACCTAACCCCACAATGGCCAGTAGCAAATACCAAGGAAAGCGTATGAGCAACGCGGCAAGCATAGAACAAACAGTCCCTTAAGACAGCTGAACACGAAGAATGTTTAGCTGCCAGGCTGGCATCTGCTAACCACCTAACCCCCAAAAGCATCTGGCACTGGCCAACTTCCAAAATGCAAGGCTTGCATGACTTCATATTTCATGCTATATTGCTTTAATTTCTTCTCCCACTTTGCAATTGTATTTTATTTTTGAAGAACAAGAACCACAAATGTATTTGTAAACAGGAGTTCAATCCAATGCTTGGACTCATTCCAGGAAGCCATCTAGTCTCTCTGCAGTATGTTTACCAAGACCACCTCAAATGAACAAAGAATTAAATACTGAACACTATGTGTCTCACTCAAAAAGTATTCCCAGCAGAAGTGAATTTGGAAAAAATCCCCTTTACACATTTAAATTAAGAAACAAGAGAATAGCTCCATGAACTCTCTGATATCCTCCCCTCAACTAAAAAAAACCCCACAAACATAAGCTTTAGTTCCAAATTTCTTGACAACATAATGGGTATCTCTATATATGTACATTTGCTCTAACTTTGAAGCTGGCCCTGTTTTGAGATGGGGTTGGACCAGATAGATGACTTCCAGTGACCACTGTCAACCTAAATTATTCTATGATTACATGTAGAGCATACCCAAACATTACACAGTAATACATTATAGCCCTAATTACTATTAACTCTTTTGTCCTCTATAGGCAATTTATTAAGCTCTTTGTATTCTCCTTACAAATTTGAATATACTTTCTTCAAGTGGTTAACCATTTCCTCTGCATCCAGCAAGAAAGACCTTTATGAATAACAGCACAGTAAACTCAAGGGAGAAAACATGGTGTTTAAAGCTTTCAAAGTCTTATTTTTCACGCCACTACATATCTTAGAGTAAGTAGTGGTCAACTGTCCTTGAACAGTCAGAAGGAGCAGTACCTCTGACAGAGGTATCCTAAAAGAGTTTTGTCTCCTTTGTAAAACAAAAAAACATTACAGAAAAAACAGGCCTACTTTGTTCCATGGGCAGAAGCAATTAAGTCTGTCTGTTTTTACCAGTGTACCATGGCTCCCTAATGTCCCTCTCCACCTCACCCAACACTTTTTCCCAGCCCACCACCTGTATTACCAACTGCCCCAACTACTTGTCAGCGGCAGTATGCACCATGATGGCTCAGAGCTTAGCATGTAGACTGGCCAGCAGTTGCTCTCTTTCTGAAGAAAGAAGGGACTCAATTATAACTGCCTTTCTTTAGGTGGGAATATTAATTTGGGTCACTACCTGTCAAAAGTTTTATAAAAATCTGCCACTGTGTAGGTACTTAATGTCTTTCAGTTGCCATTAAATTTGGTTTCATCATCTGATTGACTAAAGGAGGTTACTCAAACAGGAGAAGATGGACCAAGAAAGTAATTGTACAAGCTTTGTGTCCTTAGGAAGCCTAGCTAAAAATTCATATAAACTGTTCAGTGATGAATCCGTAGAGCATGCTGTTTATTATGAAAAGAACTTCCTCACAGACAGAAAAAAAAAAAAAAAACCCAAACCAACCCCCTGTGACCGTCATCACTCTCACTCACAGGGGTCCTGAGAAAAGGGGAAAAAAAAAAAAAAAAAGATGTTTGTATTTCTTTAACAAAATTTCTACTATAAACAAGTAGAGGATACGATATCTAGGAAAAGTCTGGGAAGACAGTATATATAACTTTGGAGAACTGGGAAAGAAATAATGTCCACTGATTTCCAGTGACCCCTGCCAGCTGTGACAGGAACAGCACTGTTCAACTCCAGGAGCCGCTCCACCCTTCCCTGCCTGGTTAACTGCCTCAAACAAGTTGGCTGGAACTCTTTTTAATACACCTATGCCTCCCTTGTAATACAACATCAATACTCTGTTTCCTATTTCAAAGCCTATAGGATTTTGAGTTCTCCCAGAATTCACACAAGTATTAGGCAGCTATGGATACAGCTCAGTCCAACTTTCTGACACAAGCTGAGCTAACTCTGCCTTGGGAGAAATCCAGTACTACCAGAATACTTGAAATGCTCTGTGGAGTTCCCAACAGTTACTGACAATTTATTTGTATGTCACATTCCACACAATGCAAGAGGAAAAAATTCTACTACAAGCATTGAATTAAACTAACTAGGTTTCCAAATTCTTTTTCAAATGACTCAGGCTTGTGTTTTATCCTTTATAATATTTATATCCAGAACAAAAACATACATTGGCAGCAAAACATAGCAACAGAAAGTTCAATTGCATAAACGTTCCACTTCAGACAGGGATCAGGATCTTAAACACACCAGTTCCAAGTATTGCTCTCAACCTTCACCTTCAGAAATGAAAATTGTTTGCAAATATTGTAAAGTAGAGCTCTGGGGAAAAAAAAAGTCAGAACTGACTACGGTACAACGTGCATACATACATCAGTTCATAAACACCTTACTGGAACAAAAATAAGACTTCTGAGAAAAGGATTATCCTTTCCAGGGAGTCAGAGGCAAATCACAGAAGATCACCAAACCTTCAGAGCTACAGAAATAGCCAAATATATACAGCTATTTATAAGCCAGAGATTTATTCACAGAACAATTTTAGCCTCTAACCCCAGGAAAACAAAAACGTCTCATGCCAAGCCCTAATATATATAACAGAAATATATCCTTCTGCCACTTAGTGACCACTCCAAATGCAGCTAAAGATACTAGGATTCACTTACTAAGATTAACAGGTTATTTCAAGTGATGCACTTCTCCCTGACAAAACAGATACCACCATCTGTTTAACAGCGTCAACATGAAGATATAAGTGGGCAAATTACTGATGACACACTGTATTTAGTCTCATTACTATTAGAGAACTCATGTGCCAAAATTGTAAAACCAGCTGTATTTTCTGGAGGAATGTTTCATCACAAAGAATTTCAGAACATTAATTAAAGTACTTTCAACAAGTCAGGTTTTCCAATTAATTACTTTTTCCAGTTAATTACATGACAGATGGATAAGACACTGGCAAATTTGGGACAAAAGGCAAGACTCAGCAGCATTACTTTTCAAGTGACCAATAACATGCAAAAGCAGTAAAAGACAAAATACCAAGCGTAGAGCATGAGAATATGGACTAAAACTGCCACTGAATCTGATACACCTGAGTCACATGCACTCAGGGAGTACATATGAAAAACAAACGTAAAAGAAGCAAACAGCTGGATAGTTCTACTACCGCGTAACCATTTCCCCCCACTGTTCTCTCCTTTGTTTCGCACAGAAAAGACAGCAAATAAAACACCACGGAAATAAATATGACAGAAGAAATGTTAATTCACGGGAAACAGCCTAACATTTAGATTCCCAAATTGAAAACCAAGGATACCACATAAACTGTAGATGGGTTGTCATCGGGTTGGGGTGGAAAGGGAAGAAAAATGGGATAAGGAATAAGAAAGAAAGCACCAAAAGAAGAGGGAGGCGTGTAAAATACAAGCATACAGAAGGAGACGAGGTCAGAGATGAAGGTGAAGATGCCGAAATTTAGGACCTTTAAAGGAAAGGAGGAAAAAAAGTCCCATCACCTGACGCAGGCATTAAAGCAGCGCAAGATGCACGAAAGCAACTTACCAAGGAAAAGGTGTGTTATAGCAGAAGGCAGACTTAGCAAGGAGGAATAACACGTAGGGAAACGGCCGGCAGCTCAAGCCTCGAACGCGTAACTGAACGTCTACCCCCCCCCCACAACAAACTCGGCAACGGAGGCCAGCAAGCCCGCTGACCGAGGGCTCGGCAGGACGGCGGGCGCGGCGCGGCCCCCCTCCCACGGCCGGAGCAGACCGCACCTGATGCGGTTCCACGGCGCGGCGGGAAG
>WAAD01001447.1:44953-74120 GCA_013389945.1 Fregata magnificens
GCCGCTGCCGCCGCCCGGGGCAGTGAGCGCTTGGCGGTCCCCGGCACCCCCGGGCTGCGCCGGGCGGAGGTGGTCGAGGATGGCGACCGTGCCCACCAGGGCTGGATCCGGCCTGTGCTGGAAACAGCCTTCTTCAGAGAGGCTGTTAAATTGCGCTCGCAGGCTTCGCTTAGCCCGGCACCCTTGGCTGGTTTGCCGGCTTCCTCGATCTGTTCCTCTGCATAGCGTCTGCATTTCTTTTTTCCAGCCAAATCCAGCACTCGGGAGTCTCTGTTTCGCTGAAAAACAGTAAAGCAAGCACGCTGATTAAGGGGATGTTGCAGTTTGACTTTATTTACACTTTTAAATCTACATAGACTACCTGAACTAAGAATGCACCGATTGCAGGGAGAACGTGTGAATACCTAACCTGTGTTCGTATCGGACTAGTTTAAATGTGGTTTTAAAATGGGGCTACTGGAATATTTCTTTCTAGGTGTTCAGTTGCTCATACCTACTGAATCGGCTTTAAAATGTCATTTAATCAAGCTAGAGTTCTATTTAATTTGGTTTCAGTAGAATATCGTTTCCTGAACTTTGCTAGGCAATGTTCAAGGTTTAAATCTAAAATTAGATTAATTACAACTAATTAAAATTAAATCTAAAATAAATCTAAATTTCTAGATCTTATGTTATCATTAATATTGAGCTGAATGTCATGTGTAAGTTTCCCTCTTTATTTTTTTCCTTCTAAACAGGATATAAGTAGTTGTTATATTATTCCAATTATGTAGGTCGTCCCACCAAGGTCAGTAATGCTACTTAGATAGTGTTTCTCATTACTGAAAATTTTCACTTCCTACTAATTACATGAGTCCTATAAGGAGTTGAGAGCTTTTTTTATTTTCACACTCTGCCTTTGACATTCCTTCAGTGTTTTCACAGAGGAGCTAGTTCAGGCTTGTACCATATCTGCATCCTTTTTCCAGTCTCAACCATCTTGCTGAGATAGCTGGCCTCTAGCTGAGAATCTGCCAATAATCTTTCTTTCCTAATGAGAGATGGTCAAGTGCTCCATGTAATCAAACCCTTCATTATGTCAGCTGTATCCCCAGCTGTCAGTCTTTAAAATTTGGTGGCTTCCTTGAACTATAGGACTATAAGATCTCAAAAGTGCACTTGGATTTTCTTGAGTTTTCATCAAAAAAAGCCTCTAAAATTGAAGGGAGGCTTGCAGTCCTGCCCAATCTTGCAGTTACATCTCTTATTCAGGTCAAAGAAAGGCAGCATAATGTCCCATGCTCAGTTTTCTGCCTGTGCTTTTTAAAATTGTTAAAGTGGATCTGAACACTTAGGAAAACTGAAAATCTTTTCATCAAGTGAGCAACCTTCAAACTGAGTAGCCCCATCTAATACATCTTCAGTAGCTTTCCATTTCCTCCAGAGACAGTTTATAGCACCTTCTTTGGGTATCTGATAACCTGATACTTCTAACAGTGTTAAATTCTGTTTTTCCTTTCAGGCCCAAGTTTCAAGTCTGTTTCTTTGGTTTCCGCTTTCTCCAGCTGGCTAGTGAGAGAGTCTCCTCCTTGTAGTATCTGTGGCATTGATTTCTAGAACTAGTTTTCAGAAATGTTCTCATGAAAGGCATGCTGAAAATTCATTTCAGATCACTACTGTCTTCACTTCAGCTGCACACTTGCACTTGAGAATATTGGGAATGTTTTCAAAATACTCAGAATACTTCAGGCAGGTCATAGTAATTGTTCTGTAATCCTCTGCACCTGCCAGCTGGTTTAGGTATGTTTCTATAACAAGAAAAGAGCAATGCTAGCTAAACCTCCTCCCACTTTTTGTCTGCTTAGCAATTAACTTTTATGTTGAGTGTCACTGCTAAGCTTCACGTCTCCCCTAAGGACAGGGTCTCAGTTTCACCCTGCCAGTAACTGGCTTTCACCAGACCTTTTGGTGATCTGAGCAGAACTGAGACAGCAAAAAGCAAACTACAAAAATCCTATTTAAAACTTTTTTCTTTTTTTTTTTTTTTTTTTTTTTTTNCTAGTTCAGCTCAAGGAACTGGCCTGCTCTGGCCTAACACAAGGGAGGGGATGCACTGACAGTAACTCCAATTTAGATTATTTTAGGCTAAACTGGATCTTTTCCTTAAGAGGAATCCCACTACTATCCACTAAATCAAATGCATTGAAACTTCAAACCCAGACTGAACAAAAAAGTAGGTCTCTTGAACTGTGTATCAGAAGACAGATTTAAATTGTAGGCCAATTTCAGTGGCATACAAAATCGTTATCCCCTAGATCTAATGTAGCAGGTCATCTCCTAACCAGTTAAGCCAACAGCTTTTACTTCCCTCCTGGTTCCAGTGCTTATCTGAGCACAAAGTTGATTCAACTTGCTAATCTGGCAAAAAACTAACTCAGTTAAAAAGAAAAAGGTGCTAATAGATTTCTGCTTGTTCGGTGAGTTTAATAGGCTTAATCGGGTGATCTTGTGAGCATCAGTAGTAACACAGGGGAAGCGGAAGCAGCAGCTTGTGGCCAGGGGCACTGAGGAGACAGGGGGGAGGCAGGTCTTGTCCTTCCCTTGTGGTGTCTGGTGGCGAGGACTAGATGCTTCAGAACACATCATCTCACTTTCAGTAATTTAAATGTTTTTGTAATCTGGAACAAATCAAAGCTCAGTTTCTTATTTCAAGTGAAAGAATACCAGTGTTCTAAAGGGAATTATCAAAGTTCTAAAACTCTCAAATTTTAAAGACAATGAAGAAACCTATTTCAGCACCGTTTCACTGTATATATTAATTATCCATCTTTGTAGCAGGAAATCTTCAGGAAGATCATAGTTCTTCTCACTCCCGCTTTTTATACGTGCAGTGAAAAGCTGCTGGCAGATGCAGTGGTAAAAGCCTTTCAGCTAGGAATATAAAAACTTTTATGACTGCAGTGGCAGATGCACTTGTCCTTGCTTTTCTTCTGTCATGACTACGTAGAAATTTAAATGTACTACCAAGCCAAGAAACCTAAATAGTGTTCCTGTCAGCCAGTGTCTGTGTTAGATACCTGCCAGAAAGCAAAACTACTAAAAGCTATGGGTAATGTTTAAGATTGCTGCTTGACAGAAAGTGGTAGTAGTGCTTACTGGCTCAATTTCAGCCTGGGTCATTTCAGCTGCAGCTCTGCAGACTACAGGAACTTTCAGAGGGTTTATTACTTGTGCTTGCTAGTCAGTTTACATTTTACTATGATTATTTTGTTATAGAGAGAGAATTGTTAGGTTTATTTTCAAGTGTTAACTATGAGTGCCTCAGTACTGGAGGAAAATGGATCTGAACGTATTCTTAGCGTACAAAAGTCCGTAAACGAGTCTGATGGCTAGCTTAGGATTAAAGCATAATGTGTTTCACAGAACAAATTTAAATTAAGGCAGCTTACACAGCTGACTTAAGGCACTTGAATGGTGGACAGGATGAAAACAGGGCGCCTCACTGAGGATGGCAGTTAAAAAAGAAATGCTAGGAGACAGTATGTAGGTGAGGTTAGAAGGGGTGGGAAAGCAAGAACAAGAAATTAGTCTCCTTTAAGGAATATGCCTAATGGTTGTGCAGTGATGTCTTTTGATGCCTTCCCCCCTCTTTTGTTTTTGTTAGGTTGTTGCTGACAGTGAAAGACTTCCTCTCCAAGCTGTTTAAATGAGAATGTCCCTGGCGCAAAGAGTACTACTGACATGGCTTTTCACGTTACTCTTCCTGATCATGCTGGTGCTAAAGTTGGATGAGAAAGCACCATGGAACTGGTTCCTCATTTTTATTCCAGTCTGGATATTTGATACTATTCTTCTAGTTATGTTAATTGTAAAAATGGCTGGACGTTGCAAGTCTGGCTTTGACCCTCGCAATGGCTCCCAAAACATCAAGAAAAAAGCCTGGTATCTCATTGCAATGCTACTTAAGTTAGCCTTCTGCCTTGCCCTGTGTGCTAAACTGCAACGATTCACTACGATGAAACTAGCCTATGTATTTATCCCCTTGTGGGCCTTGCTTATTGGGGGTATGGTTGAACTTGGATATAATATCTTCTATGTACGAAGGGACTAAGCTATACTATGTGGTTTTCAGTGCTGAGATTGGTACCAAATTACTGGATTATTATAGTTCTGCCACAAACTTGATGTCCAAATTAGAATGCCAAGTAAGAAATCAAACTGGAGACTATCTAAACCAGGCTGAAGACTGAAAGTAGACTTGTTCCATTTTTTTATTTTAAAACTGTCACACATGCTCTTGTAAAATAAAAGTATCTGTTCAATGTAAGCTGTTCTAATATGACTACTATTGTTATGTTACATGGAATAAGATACAGGCTCTTTACCTGCAGGTAGAAGATCTTCTCAAAGGAACCACAAATGTTCTACCCCAGAGCATTCAGCACAGTGGGTAATCCTTGGAAAGAAGACTTAAGTTTTTTACTACTTATGCTGTCACTCAAGAAATAACCAGTTAACAGTAATTTCTGTAATGTACTGAAGTTGCTTTAAGAATCAGTAACAATTGATAGCTGCCAAATCAGAGCAAAAAAGGAATAAAGTGACTTGAGCATTTTCTTTTTGACAGTGCAACTCCACTTCCAGTCTGAAAGTTTCAAAATAAGCACTTTTTTTAAGCTGCTGAAACAGACAATAACTGGTATGTTTACATAGGGGAAAAAAGTAGCTGAACTGTGCCAGCAGTCCAAGATCCAGAGAAGAGGCAGACAATGGTGATTAGCTTTCCAAGTGAGAAATCACCAGTGCTGAAAAAGACAGAAGCTATGAGATGAGTTCTGTAATGCCTTTGTCCCTCTGGGAAGTGGTACTTTAACACGGAAGATTTTTTTAATGCCCTAGTATATTAAATCTCCAGGGGTCAAGCCTTGGCTTTATTGAGTACTGGCAACTCAGATGTGAGTAAATGAACTTGATTTCAAGTAACAAGTGCAATGAATAGGACTTCTGGGAAGAGCTGGAACCACGAGCATATCTTTGGACTGAAAGTGCTCTTCCAGGAGCTACGGTAACACCAAATTCAAATGTAAAAGTTGTCTAGGACATTATTAACATGCATGCTGAAGATACTGATCCATTTCCAGTTCCTAGGTACAAAAGAAATGTCTGGTGAATGAAGAGAGTGCAGGAAAAACAGTCTAAGGTAACAAGAGGTTACTAGATCAAAGTGTCTCACGAACAAAATTTGAATTGTGGACATCCAACTGTATGTGTCCTTAAAAAAAATCTTCCTGCAGTGTTTGGATTTACTCTTGCTGTTCAATTACACAGATGGAACAGGAACAGTTCTTTTTGGGAGGTGTAGATCTATGCCCTACTTAGTTCTGAAAAATACTTCATGGAAGGACCAGTGTTTGATGTGTTTGAGAGACGATTTGCCCACTTATACAAGGTTCCTGTGAAGAACAGGCTTCCTTCCCTGTCTTCCTGACTTTTCATGTTAAAGTGGCACTTGTGATGAGTAGCAGCTAAAGCAGAGTGTCCATCTCAGTACATGCTCATGGGCCTGCCAAATATAGGAGATGTGAGAGCAAGCACATGCATATACATAGTATATTTAAGTATACAGTATATGTATATATAGTATAGAGAATATGCTTAACTTGTACATCCAATTTAGATCTCTTAAGCAGTTCTTCAGTGGTCAAATGGGAACTAGGGTCACTGAGCTTCCCAGGATGCAATACTCCAGGTATGGCCCATGGCAGGCAAGCTAGACCTTATGTGGAATTTTTATTGGGATGCTTTAAAAATTTATGGAGAAGAAGAAAGAGTGGCTAAAGACCTACCTCCAATTAAGGTAAACTTTTATGAACCACTTAACAAACATTGGCACAAATATATAACAAGGATTTAAGCACTCTAGACAAAACAAATATATATATACACAGACACACACATGCTCATCTCTGTTTGGTATGTTATGGCACCAAGCATAAAGCTGAGTACCCACAGTCTTTCCCCATCTGATTATTATCACAGAATAAAAATCAAAGCAGCCTTGTTCACATGATGCCAAAAAAGCCAATACTGCTCAGCAGAGCAGAGCAGCTTTCCTCAGTCAAGCTGATGATGTTAACAGATCATTATAACTTAACATAGCAAATGATGGGAGAATAAGAACTATCCTCATTAGGACTTGGTATATTATTAGCAAGATGGGCTACAAATGGTGACTCTGCCCTCTTAATAAACCCCTTCTATTCCACAGATCTAACAATTATCTGTAAGTTTGGCATCTCTAATTAACTAGAAGCAAACACAGTTGTTCCAAATCTCCTTTTAATTAATTGATTAAATTGAATAGAAAAAGACCAACAATTGCAGTGTTTTGGTTGTGGGTTTGGCTTTTTTTTAAAAAAAAAAAAAGGTTTAGAAACCTTGAAATAAATGACAGTGGTTTTGAAAGCTCAAGCAGATGTTTCTTTCTGGTGTCCTACAGAAGTCACACAGAAATTAGCACAAGACCTTTTTAGGACATAGCCATTTGGAAGTGCTCAACTTTGTTTGCAAGTTCCCAGTCCTTACAGAGATACTTTGATAAAAGGAATGCCTTTTGACTTCGTGTTTTGTATCAGATTTAACTGACCTAAACTGTGCCGACACTTTTGTACATGCAGTGTCACTTTTCTGTGATATCAGAAACTCATTCAAAAGGATTTACAATACAAAGTACACTGTAGCCAACTGTGACCTTTCCAGAAGCTGTTGCAGGAACTACCTCTCTTCGTAACTACCTGGTTCTCAACGGCACTGTTCACAGCTTTGAAATGGAGTGAGTTCTCCTCACACCTTTTCTTACATTTACAGACTGATCAACTGATCTTCATTAAATAGAGCAAAATGAGTGAAAAGCAGAGTTGAAAAAGCTGGCAGGGAAAAGGGGAAGCTGATGCTGAGACAGCTCATACTGATTTCTGACAAATGGGCAGAAGGCAACAATGATCCGAGGACCCAGCGCACTAGAGAATGCCTTGTCTCAGTTACCTGCAGCAGCTGATGCAGGATGTGGAAGAGAGAACTTTGCCTTCAGCAGCTCTGTTTTAAAATGCAATTCAAAAGCTTGCTGTTCTGAAACTGGAAGTATTTATCATATATTGATGACTTTGTATATACATAATATATATAGATTATAAATATTGTATATGGAGATATATAGTCTNTGTGTACACGCATCCAAAAACGCATGGCTAGGCATGGGTGACAATATTAAAAAATAAGCTAGCACAGGCCTAAGTTACACAACGATTTAAGAGATAGAAGCAGTATTATTTTTTGACATATCTGCGTAGTAGTACAGAAACAAAATCCTAGAGCAACCTCATGGAAATTTTCACGTTTGCCCAGTTTAAAAGTTGGGTGACACAAAGGTATTGATGAAAGTGAAATTTATGAGACTTCCAGGAACTCAGAATTCTAACAACATCAGGTGTTACCTATTTTAACACCACTATATTTTGGGAACAAACACCACTGCTTCTCAGTAATAATGCTCCTGAATAACTGCATCCTCAGAAGTAAGTTCTTTGAATTCATTAACACAGAAAGCATAGCACTATCATGTAACACCACACTTTTTTTTAATTAAGATTGAGGTTAAAAATAACTACGCTGAGTTGGAAAAAGAGTGTTTGTACCTTTTCATTGTACCTTTATTGTTTTAAGGTTTGGAGGATGGAGTTTGTCTCCCATATGAGCCTTTTAGACCTGAACAGCCCTAGGTATCAACTTGCTCCTGAAAAGCATCAGGCTTTGTGGACTAAGGCAATTTAAGGAATCGTTGCAGTTGGACCACTAGAGTACTACTCAATTTGAGTTCAACATTTTCTCCTTGTACTTGTACTGAAGTTGGATAAAGAGTAGAAAAATCTGCAACTCAGTAATGCTATTTCCTTCGGTCTGCTTTTTCTAACAAAACCAACATCACAAGCAGGCAAATGTAAGAAAAGTCTTCATACAGAGCAGAACGACAGCGTAAGAGCAAGAAACAGGGAAGAAATGAGAACCCGAGCTTATTTTGTGGTTTTATCTCAATGTTCCTTTTGAAGTTTATAAAGAAATCGCTGCTAAAAGATGGGGTTTAGTCTAAGAATTTAATTTCTGAGATTAACAAAAGCTCTCAACTGCATCGATGAGACAGACAAGAACCTGAGTGTTATTGTGTGCTTAGGGTATAGCTTTACCAATCTTGACTTAACGTTACGTTAGTCTTCCACATACAGGTCTAATTGTCAAGGTTGTTTTCTTCTTGAGACACTTACAGAATAGCTTTCTCGGCTAACTGCCCTATTTTGTCTCCATACAACCAGATAAAAAACACTGCCATAAAAAGCACAGTCCTTAGAACACAGGTCTAAGCTCTACCAAACACTGCACTTTCATTCAGGTGGACTGGAAAATAATTGGTAAAAAGAAAACACAATATCAAATAGTTATTGAAAAATAAAACTTGATAAAAATAGAAGTTTAAACTGCTGTTTTAATCAATGGATCAGATTATCATAACTGTACACCAAATATTAAAGGACTATTTAGGACTAATGCCCTCATCAGTAAGCTCATCTACCAGCATAACCAGAACACAAGAAGATCAGTGTTTAGCTGGCACTCAAGTACAGCACAGCTCCAAAGCAGAGGAAATATTAGCATCATAGCACAGAGAAAAACAGTGGTTAGAATATAATACACTAAATTTGCAAAGTCAGTATCCCTGATGATTCTAATAGAAATAGCAACCTAGATATTGTGAAGCTAATCACTGCTTCTGAACAGAACACAAAATAATTTGCACTTCTAAGAAAAATGAAATGAGTGACTGATGGGAATCAAAGTGTCCCAAATTTTCCCATGTATGCCGCAAATTCAGTGGGATCTGCACAAAATATCAGTGTCGCCTATTATACTGTTTTTAAAGTGCATTTCATCCGCTTGAGAAAGTAATAAAATGCCAGTTGAACACAGCGACTCACAATCAAAGAAAACATTCTCAACAGTGCCATTCACAGCGAAGCACAGATCAGTGAAAATTTGTTCTTTCCAACTTGTATACATTCAGAGTCAGGTAACAGGCGCTGGTCTGCCCAAAGACAAGGTTCTCTACATATCTGACCACTAGAAAAAAAATGAATAAAATTACACTTGAGAAGCCTGCAAAGTTCTTTTCTCTCTTGATCAGAATTAGTAGAGTTTTCATCCTAGCAGGGTCAGGTGGTAGTCTACTGTCTCACAACAGTTTATTTTGCCAATGAGCATGGAGAAAACATGTATTTATTTCAATCAATTCGGCATCCTTGTTCACATGCAAATATTAGAAAACAGTCATTTTGATCAATGAACACCACTCCTGTGGTCCTTGAAAGACTTCTTCAATTTTCCAAATCTGTAGCGTTCAGACCTGTTTCAAAGCATTCTACTATTTCATTTTTCCATTTCCTACATCACTTGCAATGCCAACTTATTTACTGTGCACATGTATATCTGCTTAAAAATCAATTTTATTTATCACCAAGGAATTCTTTCACAGATGAATACTTAAATCATCACCCTCTGAAATAATACTTTATTTCTAATACTAAATAGAATTAATATTTCAGTTAAAGAAGTATTGAAATATTCACTATAGTAACAAGGAAGGGAAAATCTGCATGCCAGCAGTACCTGTAATGGAAATGCTGTTTCAGAGTCAATTTGCAGGCATTTGCAGGGCTGGGGGATGACACAACACTGCATAACACTTGTATGTAACACATGAAGTCAGTTGCCAGTGAAATGCAAAAGATCCAGTAATTTAAAAAAAAAAAAACCACAAAAGTAGCTACCATCTTGAAAGCTATTGGTAGTGACAGTAACAACGCAATTCTTTGCTACCCACAAATATGGTACCAATATCTAGGAAAACATGTCTAAATTTCTGCACATCATGTTATTAACTGGAACACCACTGCAAACGCACAGATGTCAATACCACTGCAGTACAGGCAATAGGCCTTAAGCAGATTTTTCCAATCTGCAGAAGAACAAGGGCCAAGGAAGACAACTAAAACACCAGAGATTTCAGCCGAAATAACAGAAAGATTTATATATAACTGAAATCCAGGAAGGGGGGAAAAAATGCAATAAGCAAAGACTAGTTTCAGTACATCAGAAGGCATGAAAGATTTATTGCTGAAGCAAAAGTCTGAATATGAAGATGTATGTGGCAGGAATAAAGGTTATCGCATAGGACCACTTGAAATCAAAGCAAGACCTTTGTCAGATGAATGAACAATTTGGGAGCTGAAATTCTCAGAAAAGGTACTCCCCTCTTAGAGAGCAACCACATCAAAATGAATGCACCACAGGTAGAGGACAAAAGCTTTTGTTTGTCTGTTTTGTCTTAGAAAAAAATGCAAAGTAAGAAGTATACACTAATACAGCCAGTCAACCCAGACTGTTTACACCTTTGAATACAAAGGGACTTCTGATAGCCACTCGTAATCCTGGTATTGTTCATATGCTGTCTGCAAGGAATTCTGTCTAAAAATGAGAATCTAGTCTGTCTCAAAAAATCAAGAATAAAGGAAGCACAAAAATTGCAAAAACTGCCACTTTTTTTAATCTCTTAACATCCTGAACGTCTTAAGAAAAAAATGGGTTGAAGATGTGGGCAATTTAGAAGCAAAATTTCAGAACCAAGACATACCTGAGCAGAAGTTTGAGGCCGTATCAGCCAAGACCACTGAGCAGGTCTTCAAAAGGAAATAAAGTTCTACTCTTAAGTGTAGAGTTGCATTTGCTAAATCATTTCCAAAGATTTATTTTTTCAGTCTGGACAGGGCCTATGATGCAGAAAGTTGTTTGCTGTCAAGGGGGGGGGATGTATACACTTTACTAAAATATGACAGATTTAAAAAAAAAATTCTTGAACCGGAATGAATGATCAGCATACAGATCACCAGCATAAGATTTTTTTTTTTTTTTTTTTAAGTAANAAAAAGCAGTATCTGGCAAGACTGGTTTTGATAAAGCTGGAGCCTTCTGCTAACCCACTTGGAAAGCTGCATGCTTGGTGCAAACTACAACCTGCAGCTCTTTTACTGTTCTTCAAGGGCTGGCACAGAGAACAGGAGTGGAAGGCTACATAATTTTGTATGGATGTTCATAAAGCCAAAGAGATTATTAGTGGAAGTTTCCAGATAATCAAGAAAACACAAAGGGAGCTGAGACCATGTTTCTGTCAGGAAGGCTCAAATTCTTACATGAACCAATTAGTTTTTCAAATCAGAATCTACTAGAATAATAACTTACCATGTCACACATGAATCATTTGCTCATGGCGTGATGGGAAAGCAAGATCCCTGAGGGTAAAAAACTGGTAGGAATCTCTTAGCCAGCATTAAAGAAAATAGCAGTAAGACTTAAGGACGTATTAGCCACATCCAAGAGATTCATGTTTCTATTGCTTCTCTAATACGTAATTATGGCTATGTAGCAATAATGTTTAGCAATTCAAATATTGATTTAATTAATAATTCCTTGACAGACCTATTTTAGATTTAAACAGATCAGGGCACTCATCCATTAAATGGCTGATTTTAGTGCCAGGCATAAGTACGCAGTAACAGTTTGAATTTTAACAACCTATAAGCAAGAAGTGTTTGCAACAAAAGGGCCTCAGGTAGTTGAATTAGATATCACCTGGAAATCACCCTGTTCTATTGCTACAAATGAAGCCAAAGTGATCACTAAGTGCATCAAAGGTTATAAACTGAGTAGATAAGGATGTACAACTTTCAGAAAGTTATAGGGAAAAATAAAAAAAAAAAAATCAGCGATACAGAGGGCTTTGGAAATAACAACAGGCCTAGGATCTTAAGTTTTAAATACTTAGTTGAAGGACAGGCTGTAGGGCAGTTTACTGCTATTTGTAGCTACCTGAAAAAGAAGTATCATTCAGATGTTTGAACTATACAGTAATATGTTACACAAAGAATTAAATAAGTTAAATGACAGAGTTTTTGCCATTACAACATCAGATACTAGCTAGCCTTGAAATCCTCTTCCCTCAGAACACAGCTTAAGAGAATTCAAGCGTTCCATAGGCAGGGAGAGAGGAGAATGGTTAACTTGGATGCCACTATAATTTTCTTAATGAAACAACTCTTGCTTCCTAACCGGGATTCATAAGGAATCTTCCTACTGGACACATTGGCAAGTATCTTTATTGCCTGGCACTATCAGCTCAGGGAGCAATTCAAATCCAAATGTGTCTCAGTGAATTACAGGTCACTGCTAAAGTCAAGGCCTTTATAGCTTGATAAGTAACCATTTCAATAGTCTTTGTTTTAATTTTAGTCAGGTAACTGATTTAAGTTGAGGGGGGTGGTTGTTGTTTTTAATGTGAAATGGAACTCTCTCAACTGTGGCTTGAGCAGGGGGCAGAGGTAAGCATAGAAGGGAGTCTGCTCCCTTGCACCAGCTCATCTAGAGAGATGCACACAGTTACTGGTAGCGCTCCTGGAGCCCACCGGGCGCCCAGCTGCCCTCCACAGCAGGGGAAGGTTTGCCTCTGTTCCACATTAACATCTGACAGCAGGAGTTTGGGGAGTGCCTTTAGTGAGCAACTGTAAGGAATCCTGTGAAGGGAGGACTGATTTCGCATTCTGACTAATCTTCAATGCCTCAGCTCTACCTCAGTTTGCTATAGCTCCTCACCCCTCAATGGCGTAAGGGCATCCTATGTATTAGTGCAGGTAGAAACGTGACCATTTAGAGAGGCAGTTTAACTGAATTACTTTTTGCAGACCCAAAAATAAAACCAATCTGTTATTATGAACCTTTATTAAGCGGCTCACATTTCAGTATAAATCACACTAAAAAGATTTTTAAAAAAAGATATTTACACTACAGTGCTGACACATTTAAAATGAAAAAATTGGTATAAATAAGCTCTATGGAAAAGCCTGGAATTGTCAAAAAGAATTCTGGCTCATCTTACAAAAAATATATGTTAAATGTCAGCTCTACTCTAAAACCTACAACTCAAAATTATTTAAAGACTTCTTTATGTTAAACCTGCAGTGTTTACAGTGCATCTGGCCCTAAGTGCTTTGATACTTCACAGTTATGGACAGGCACTGAGGAATGTTACAAAGCTACATAACTATTTTCTGTAACAGATGCGAAGGCAAGTCACAAACTTGCCTCACAGAATTTATGAATCTTTACATTATTACATCGTTAAGTTTAAAAAGGAATTTAAAACCATATATACAAATTTAGCACAAAAAATCATCCTCTCTTTGTCCATGCAGTTTTGGGTATGATGAACTATGTTGTCTTGTATCATCTGGATGTATGTGACCTCCAGGGCATAACTTGCCTTGTAAGTCCTTGTTGCCAGGTTCACATTTAGAATCCATTTCCAACTTAAATGCCGCCAATTCAATGTGATCCAATCTAGTCTGAACATTCTGGGCCCCGACATCATTGGGTACCACTGTCTTTTCAGCAAGATCAACATTCATAGGTTCTTCTTTTATTCGGTGAGATGCAATAGGTTCATGTTTTATCGGCATAAATTCCTGCTGCAGATACTTTGTCTGCAGAGCATCTGAAAATTTGGTGTCTTCGGAGGTATTTTTGCTCATTGTACAAATTCTGCTGTCAGTCTGAAGTCCAATAACCGAAGACTTGGGGTCTGCAGAGGTCCCTGCTTCAACAGTACTTGTATTTTGAGAAAGTTCTTCCTCTGAATGATACAGCTTGAGCCGGATGTGCCAAGCCAAACTGCACACAGCTGAAACTGTTTTGAACTGATGCACGACATTCCTTGGGATAAAATAAATGTCATTATCGAATAACTGAATTCTGGCATATCGAATGCCTTCCCTTCGCAGTTGATTAAGTTTTGCATCATCAACCCACTGGACACACTGGAGGAAAAAATGAAAAAAGAAAAAAAAGGGAAGGGAGGATGATAACTCTGATTCAGGACTCTGAGGACACCGGATCAACAGTTCATAGCATGCTTACCTGTGAGAGCGGAGGCTCATGCAAATCTAATTGCATTCGCTGAACTACCTCCAAGAAGTCTTCAGCATGAAAACAAATTACATCTTTGGTTATACGAGGCTGCTCAGACCTACAGAAGAGTAAGAATTGCACAGTCAGGGGCTGAAACTAACACGCTACTCAGAATAATAAAGAAAATCTGCAAGCAAGGATAAAGCAAATGATTTAAAAAAGCAACAATTCTAGCATAACCTACATTTTGAAGAAAAAAGGTTGACTAAAATGGCTAATCCTCAAACACAACCTCAATAAACTGATTAAATGAATTAACCACAATTTCTTTAGAAGTGGCAGTAAAAGCAGCAATGAAAGGTCAACAAAGCTCACTATTTTTATTTTTAATTGACCTCTGTCTGCCTTGATGCTGAAAAACAGATGCTCGAGATACACTGGGCTTACTCTGTCAACACTCTAACATGATATGCCCATCAGGTACCTCACAGTATGCAACAGTGTCACTAGCATTATAACAAACATTGCTCAGTATCTGAGCTTCAAACATCTTGTTCCGAGTTAGTAGTAAAGCTGAATCTACATCAAGCTGCCACAATGCTACTAAGCAGCAAATACTGGCATCCTCCACAGAACATCCCTTAAAAACACATTCCTATTTATGCTCACTAGAGAGCTACAGAAGAGCAAAATCTGAATTAGGGTTTGTCTCTGTATTCAGAGTGCCAGGAGCATTCACCTTTTGTTCCACATCAGCTCCCCCAAAGAAATGCACACCATTTATATAATTCCTCTAGAGACATCATCTAGAATTAGCTAACAATAGGCAAAAACAGCTATGGTCTTTATCACTTTCTGATCTAAAAGCCAAACTCAGTTCTTCAACGGAAACATATAAAACTAAGCTCCATGTGTTTGGTTTTGAGGGATGTTTGGTTTTTAAAAGGTTTTTTTTAAAAAGTGTGGCGATATGAAGATTTCATTCATATCAAATAAAGCTCACAGTGGAGTGGTTTCGCAAGGAAAATTTATCAGCCAGAAAGAGCCTGGTTAATGACTTTCTTCCTTCATTCCCCTGCAGAGTCCTCCCAGGGCTGACAGGAGCGCAACACCTCCCTCCACAGCTGGCTGCTGTGCAGTAACAGCACACAGGCTGTGCATCCAGGCGCTGCCGAGAGGAACCCCTAACAAGCGGGTGTCCTGCCTCTCACACCTGCAGGGCCGGGCGGGCTCCTGCCACCCCAGCGGGCAGCCGCCCCCCTCGCCCCGCTCCTGCCACCTCCGCCGCTGTGTCAAACGGTGCCAGGGGTTCTGATTTACTGGGACCCGGGGGAGGAGCTGATGCAGCAAAACAGCTTGATACGTTTCAGAATTTAACATATGTTCAAGCACTCTTTTAAAAGCATGATGATAATAAATTTTTTTTATTTTTATATATGGTGTCATTAACATACTAAGAAGCAGGCAATGATGTAGAGTTTATTGGGCTTTTTAAACTGACAAGACATGTTTATTTTATTTAGGTCATGACCTCAATAAAGCAAAAAATAACCAGTTATGAAGCTATTTTCAGGGGGAAAAAATCCCAGATGAACTACTGAAAGCATGCTAGGAAAAATTTTCAGACCACATATTTTACTTTCAATTTTACAAAGATCAAAATGTCTGTCTCTATTTTGGTCTGTATGCTCCTGATGAGGATTTAAGCACTGAAAGCAAAAAGCTTACAGAAACACATTTAGGCAGTGGCATAAAAAAAATTAGCCATGTTAATCTACTTTTTATAATGCAGTTATGTTTTTTATTTTTTTTTAAGAATATGTATCTGCATCTGGAGTTAACAATATTTGTAAGTGAAGTTCAGAATTAAAATAAATACAAAGAATATTTGCATACTAAAAGAACTTCAATTCAAAGCAATGTTTTCACGGCTACTCTGTTTTACACATTATACAGGACAAAGTACAGTTAATGATTTTTTTTAATTATTCATTTTCTCAGTCTCTATATATACATATATATGCAACAGTATGCATTACCAAATCCATGCTGCAATTCTTCCACAAAACATGACATTCCTTTTGCAAACACAGAGAAAAATTATTGCCAGATTATCTTAATTCTGCATTTGCAGATTTGATATTTAGCACAGCTTTGAGATTATATTTTGTAAAACCTAAAATTTAGGGGTGTCCCCCCCAAGCAAAAGAGTAGCAGGATAGTTCAGTTAGATGTCCAAAAAGACATTAAATCCAAACAGAACTATAAGATTACTTCAGAAAAATCCACTTAAGTCCCTACTAGAGCACTGCTAGAACTATTTTTGGCAATAATTTTTTTTCCCTTAACCTCATTCTTCAAAATGGCTGGACTCTTTTTGCTGTAACTTTTCAAAACAGATTCAAGATTACAGGTTTTACCATGAATATTTCTGACCTAATGCATGAAGTCTGGTGATATATAACAAATCCCTATGATCATACAGAAAAGCACTAACAACTTCATGCTCTGGAATACAAACTTGAAAGCTGCTTGCTGAAGTGCAGGACAGAGGAGTTCAATTTTGCCAACAACAATGCCATGAAGTGTCTTTTGCTGTCCCTGTAAAAATCCACCCAAATATCCCACATAAAAATCTTCAAAGTTTCCATAATCTAAAATTTCACTGGCATTTCTTAAGTTCTAAAGCACGCTTGGTATCACCTACAAAAATGGCATTAGGTAATCAGCACGATCACACCACCAGCATTTACTAGACTTCAATGCAGCACAGCCTTTAAAATGTTTGTTAGCAATAGCCAAAGCTCTTCTACAATTTATAAATATTCACAGAAATAAAAGAGATCATAATCCACTAATTTTTACAAAACATCTCAAATCAAGAGCCTGTCATATTTGGGAAAGCAAAAATTATTTTTTTGTTCTTCCAAACACTATGTTTTGTTTCCAGTTCTGTCCTCTATCCTCCAAAGCTGCTTTTTGCCTTTCAACAGTACTGTTCCTGTCTCTTCTGAAAGACACCAGTTATGCTACCTAACATTAACATTCATGCCTATCAACTATTCAATAAATCCTGCTTTCTCTAAGTCTACAGCAACTTCTTGATTACAAAGCTTTTTTTGTACACCCAATTCATTTTTACACTAACTGAACACAAACTAACAACTCAGTTTAGCAAGTCTAGGAATTGCTTTATTTTCTCCTCAAAGAAAACATGAATTTTATATATGGTATCTCATCATTAAAACGTGCATTTTTACTGCCATAGTGCCCTAATCACCCGTGGAATATCTCCAACTTTCAGTTTTGTTCAACTACTCAAACAGATTTAAGAAAAAAAAAAAACCACACCCAGGTTTTTCAAAATTTCCAAGGATGTTGTTTCCTTTAAAATAAATCTACCCACAGCTTACAAATTATGGTAAAGCTAATATCTGAAATTATTTTAATGTGTTACATTAATTAATGATGCTTCATTATCATAAGCCCTGATTAGTTCTCTTCATGTAAGTACAGTGAAGTGGCTTTTCAAAAATTGTACAAAAAAAGTCAAAAGGGAAAGGAGAAATTATCATTGAGGTCAAATCAAGCTTGAAATACATCATTTTTATTGTGCTGATTGTGTTATGTATTTTCCTCCTCTATATATGTCAGTCCCAATTTTTTTATTCTGCATTAAAAGATACATTTTCAGTCCTTACACGGAAGTGAAACGTTGATAGCTACTTTTTTTTTCCCCCCAAACTGAAGTACTTTCAAGTTTGTTGGGCAGTTTTGCCTAGTTTGGGCTATTTTCAGATCACTTTTCAATCTACACAGTTTTTGACTAATTCCATTCATTTTTCCAAGTTTAAAAGGAGTTTTAATGGAGGTTGAATAGAGACCCTTTTCCACAAGTTGCAACATATAAGAGAAGATGATGGGTTAGATCTGAAAAGCAAGAAAACTTATTTTTAGAATGTAAATGAATATGTAATGATTTCCAAGGGAGGAGGATCTTGTTATGAAGGTATAGAGTGAGAATGGGAAGTTCCCACAGACATTTAAATTAGTATCAATTTAAATTCTTATTAATTAACGTAAGTTCGGGGGTACAGTTTTGTTTTTGTTTGGGTTTTTTTTACTTTTTTTGATAAAGCTGAGTCTCTCTCCCTCTCTCATATGTGCAAAGCATAATTTAAAATAATCAGATCTACACAGTATCTCAGCTCTTGCCCTGCTACCACTGCTCAGTCTTAATTCACTCCAGCTTCTTACAGAGCAAGCAGAAAGTTTAAGGCTCCAGCTGTCATCAACCTGAAGAGGAAGTAAACTGCAAAACCTCGAGCCCAAAATAAAAACACATTAACATCTGAACAATCCAGTTCTTCCCTGACGGCAATTATTGAATTTTCTATCTCAATGAACTCATGCACTGTAACACAAATTTGCATCATTTCATCCAAAGGGAATTCCCTCTTCTAAATTCTAGACAGATATAAAGAGCAAAAGGTGCTTTTAGTGTTTACTTATGCAAAGGTAACCTCCAGAACTAAGGTCGTTCTCCCAAACCAAGGTCAGAAGATCCTGAAAAACGCTTCTTAGATCTGGGCCAGGAAGTCCATATGATTATAGGCTTTTTAGTTGGCTAAAATGTAAACAGCTTCAAATGAGATGCATGCATTTCCTGAATTTCGTATGGGAATTCCAGAGACAGACATCAAAGAAAATCACACAGCCTCCAACAGAATTCTTCCTAGGTGATCTACCGTAAATAAATCACAGCCATGATTTTGAAGCAGAAGCATAAAAATTCTGCTCACCTCCAGACAACACAAAGAATTACCAAAAGGTCTTCACGTGCCCCTCTGGTCACATTACTGAATAAGTCAATCAACACATACCACTCTCCACAGTGCACAGCCTTCAATACTCCCACAGCGGCTGTAGTCTGTCGTTCAAAACCTTGTCCTATGTGATCTGCATGGGCTCGTGTCCGGTCTTCAAATAGCATTTCACGGGGTTCACTGGTACGAGGTAGGTACTGCAAGTTTTTTATTTCATTGGTAGTTCTGTATAAGAAAAACAATATTAGTGATATAGAAATTTCTCTTAATTACCTAATTTCCACTACAGCCAATAGCATTGCTTTTTCTTCCTTCAGCGAGAACATACAGTCAAATGAGAAAAACAGTAACACTTAGGACAAATTAAAAAAAAAAAATGTAATGAGCTATGCAAAATATCAGCATACCTATGCAATAAAATAAAAAAAACCCAAAACCCTCACAAGACCAAAAACCAAAAAAAAACCCCAAAATAACACCACAGTGTCAGGGCACTAAAAGGCTCTAATGACTGAGCAGCCTCACCTGCAGTCTCCACCCACAAACCCAGACAAAACACCCAGGAGCTCTATCCCAGCTCAGGCCTGGGCTTTCAGTCCTGGCCTGAGCCATGCTGCAGGAACACTGGTCTTCACCTCAGCCAGATGTGTGCTGGGCCACAGACTTGCTTCCCAGCTTGACCTCAGGACAGCTTTGTCATGACAGATCTGCCTAGCAATCACTGGACTTGATCCTCACTGGCAGACTAACTTCCTGGCTTGACCTCAGACCTGCCCCATCACCATGCACTTGCCTGACACACTGGAGTCTGGGCTGAACCTGGTCCCCAAAGCCCAGGTCTGCCCTACCTGCCTACCTCAGACACTGTGAGACTGGGCCCTACCGTGACCAGCCCCTGGCAGGGAACTGCCAGCCTCTGCTGCTTCCTGACTATCAGGTATACATTTCCATTGTCCCTGCAGTTATTCTTCATCATTCATGTTTCTACGAAACTGCTGGGAAATGTGTATGTATATTTAGTTCCATATTGTATAACTGGGAATGAGAAGCAGTAAAAGATTATTTCTTCAGGGTTTAATGAAACTGAAGGAAACACTGCAGAGCAGGAACAGAGCCACAAGACCATTTTCTTGGCCACCTGGAGCCAACATTGTGTGCCACATTTTCCCAAGAGCTGCTTATAATCATAGAATAGCCAAGGCTGGAAGGGACATCTAGAGACTGTGTAGTCCAACTTCCCCCACTCAACTAGAACAGGTTGCTCAAGACTGTGATCAGTCAAGTTTTGAGGAACTCTTAAGACAGAGACTCCACAAGCTCTCTGGGCAACCTGTCCTAGTGTTCAACCATCCATACAGTAAACGTCCTTCCCCCCCCCCATTTTAAATGGAATTTCTTGTAATTCAGCTTGGGCCCATTACCTCTGGTCACATCACTGGGCGCTGCTGAAAAAAGTCCTTCTTACAACCTCCCATCAGATGCTTACACACATTGATATAATCCCACTGAGCCTCCTTTTCTCAAGGGTAAATCACAGTTCTCCCATGCCCGGCTTTCATGTCACCAGACCTGCTCCAGTATGCCCATGTCTGTCCTAGACTGGCAAGCCCAGAACTGGACATGATACTCCAGATGTGTCTCAGCAGTGATGGAGAGGGGAAGAATCGCCTCCCTCAGCCTGCTGGCAGTGCTCTTCCTAATCCTGTCCAGGAGGCTGCTGGCCTGCTTTGCTGCAAAGGCACACTCATGGCTTATGGTCAACCTGTCATCCACCAGGATGCCCAGGTCCTTCTCTGTAGGGCTGCTGTCCAACCAGTTGGGCCCCAGCCTGTACTGGTGCACAGGGTTATTCCTCTTAGCACCAGGGCTTGGCACATCCCAGCGTTAACTTCCCAAGTCCACTGAGTTGGCCCATTTCTACTGCCTCTCAAGGTCCCTCTCGCTAGCAGCAAAGCCCTGTGGTGCATCAACCACTCCTTCCAGTTTTGTATCACCTGCAAACTTGCTGAGGGAGTGCTCTGTCCCATGACGCCAGCCATTAATGAAGATGTTGAACAGTATTGGCACAAGCTATCAATGCCTGGGTTACGCCAGTAGCAAGTGTTTTCCAGCTGGACTTCGTGCTGCTGATCACAACCCTTTGAGCACAGCAGTTGAGCCAGTTCTTGATCCACTTCGCTGTCCATCAATCTAGTTTGTCCTTCATGAATTCTTCTATTAGGATGTTATGGGAGACAGGTGTCCAGTGTGGAAAGCCTTGCTAAAGTCAAGATAAACAACACGCCTGGCCCTCCTCTCATCCTGTGAGCCATTTTGTTGTAGAACGCTATCAGGTAGATAAGGCATGATTTCCCCTTTGTAAATCAATACTAGCTACTGCCAATGATCATCTTGTCCCCCATGTTTGAAATGGCATCCTTCCCAGGATGAAGGTGAGGCTGACTGGCCTGCAGTTCCCCAGGTCCTGGTTCTTACCCTTCTAAATGACTGGAGCAACATTTGCTTTCCTCCAGTCCTCAGGAACCTTTGCCAATTGCCAAGACCTTTCAAAGACAATCAAGAGTGCCCTTGCACGTATTAGCCAGCTCCCACTGCGCTTGTGGGTACATCCTATCAGGTCCCATGGCCTTGTATCTGTCTTATCTGTATGTCCAGTATGTTCCTTAATCTGATTGTCCTCCACTGAAAGCAAGTAGTCCTTGCTCCAGAGATTCCTACTGTCTCTAGGACCTGGCATTCCTGAAGGTAAATCTCACCAGTAAAGACAAGGGCAAAGAAAGCACTGAGTATCTTGGCCTTTTCTGTGTCCCTTGTCTCCAGGCCCTCTGCCCCATTCAGCAGACACCTTACATTTTCCCTAGTCTTTCTTTTGCTGTCCACATGCCTGTAGAATTCCTTCTTGTTGCCCTTCATATCCCTCGCCAAATTCAACTCCAGATGGTCTTTGGCTTTAACTGCATCCCCTTCATGGTTGGACAGTGTCTCTATACTCCTTCTGAGGCACCTGACCCTGCTTCCACTTCTTGTATGCTCCCTTTTTATGGTTGAATTTTGAACAAGAGAACTCCAAAGATAATGTCTCATGACACATACTATTAGAGTTCCGCAGAGGACATCCCTACTCTTAAGCTGGTACTTATACACAGTACCACAGCAAAGCTTAAAGATGTCATTTAACATTGGAGGTGTTACCTTTCAGATGAGAGAGAAGCCCTTGTCCCTTGAGGTCTTTAAACATCCACTCACATTTAAGAACAGGGGTATTAATTCCACTCTCCTGGCATACATCAATAGTTGTATGCCTGTTCGCATTTCCCTGCAGTTTTCACTTTAAATTCCTACTACAGATCCAAAAAGGGCCAGGACCTTACTTGACCAGATAGTAAACAATAAAAAAAAAAATCCACATCCTTACAAAACAAAGCAACTTAAAAGTAAATTTTGAGATGAAGATTTACAGAAATTTATACTAAGATATAGTATCAACCAGTAAAAGGTTTGGGATAAAGTGAATTTGTAGAGAAAGAATACTAACCAGATACTCATCAAGCAAAATAATTCAACATACCTCTTCCTTTTGAAAGGTGACTTTGGCATGTCAGCCACAGGGATCATCTGTTCTCCTGGACGTACCCACATAATGGGACCATCATCGCTGTCTTTACGACTCTCTAATTTTAAACTAGAAAGTGTTCCCCATGGCAGTGTACACTAATGGGAAATACAAGCCACAATTTTGAAGTGAGTTACTTTAAAAACTTTTTAAAGGTAGCCTTTATCTGTCACAATGAAAACATTTATTAGACCACTCAATTATCTAAGCAAGTATCATATACTCTCACTTTATTATAACAGTACTAGGCAGTATATTGTCCCCCTTCTCCCAACCCATTCCCTTCTGTCCTTACTTTTAAGAAGGGTGATTCTTCCAACATATCAAGGAATTCAGGGAAGTAATCCCCCACTTCCTCATCAACTGCTCCAACCAGGCTGATCTGTCTCATTGGGCCAGCTCTATACGTACCATGAGAGTATGTTCTTTTTACCTACAAGTAGAATATGACAGCAAGAGTTATACTGAGTCCACTACTGCTCAAAGTCTACATTTAATAAACACCTTTAATCTCTATGCTTATGTTTCCTGATTGACATTAGTCCTACAGTATTCAGTATACTTAAGACTATTATGAAGTCAATTACTACAAACTTATCACCAAAGACAGAAGTTCTTATTAAAGATACATGTCAACTTGTATTTTATTTATTTTGAAGTCTGAAGGTAAGATTGAGTAACTATTTATTGCCTTTCAAGAAAATAACATTCCAAAGTAGTAACTGTGAAAAGCTATTAACACGTTCTGCTCAGTAACTAGTAAATAAGGATTCTTACCTGGATTACTCAAGTCTAGCTGAATTTTTACCTTTTTCCTGTATTAGTTAGGCAGAACCCTGAGTTACAACTAATTAAATTCTAAACATTTCCTCTGCTAATCATCCTCTCCAGCACGGCCTCTGTGTGAGCATATTAACTGGAGCTAATTATCACAGTGAAGACAAGGCTCATACAGAGTTAGTACAGGAAGAGAGAGAATGACAGTTATGCCTTCATTTTTCCTGCGCTGTGCTAACATATCTTGTGCTCTCTGAAAACTTCAAGGGCTGTAACATTCACTCCTCATGAAAAATCTTTTATTTTGAACTTGAACAGAAACACATATTGTTATAAGGGTTTTTTAAATAATCTGATCTGTCGTGTTACATCAGCAAAATACTTCGGCACGAGATTGATGAGGATCATTTCCTCTTAAGCTTCCTATCTCCTATTTAACAAGCTGAAAGACACAGTGGTATTATTAGATGAAATACGACCAGATCAGAACAGAGGGAAGAGCAGATGGATTACTGCACAAACCAAATAAGGCTCTTGCACTGCATCTCCAGACACTCTGCATCCAAAGCAAGACAAGAAAAAGGTGCAAGGAAAACAGTTAATGAAGTACTGCTTAGCTATGGGTCCTCACCCAGACCATTAAAACTCCTAGTAATTATAGCAGTGCAGAGGAGAATTAGCAGCAGCTCCTGAAAACAGGACTGAATCATACAAGATGGAACAATATTGTACCCTTCTGAGAAGTTAGACTGATGTAACCAGACGCATTCCAGAAGTGCAGAACCAAATACTCTTCTTCAGATCATCTCAGTCATCATACATAGTCAGGAAATGGAGGACTGACTAAAAGTATGATTTTACAACATGTCTGAGCTAATGTAATGGCAAGCCATCACAGCCATACTGAAAAGAGCAGTACTACTAGACAGAGGTATTCCCCTAATTCCCCAAATCCTTAGTCATATATTCCTGCACCTTTTTGCACTGACACCTAGTGATTTTGTGATAAAGCATCAGAAAACATTCATTCCTGCTGAATCTGCATCAACTCAGTCCTCAGCTGTATCTGCACTGGCACAAACCATCAGGAGCTCACACAACTAAAGCACTGGGACAAGGAAGGGACACTTGCTTATCATTACTGGAATTGGTCTCTCCAGTAAGCCAAAGTAGCCTAAAACCACTTTCTGAAGCTACAGATAGTCATAAATCTGTTACTTACAGTTTACTGATAAACCTAACATGCAAAAGGATGGTTCTTCCACTGGCATAAATAGCTTAGTACTCCACCATTCCAGGTCAGGATATTAAGCTGCTGTTTTCATCCACATCCCTGATGAAAGTGAATCAATTTTCTGCCTTTTTCCTTGCTTCCTTCTGCTACTACTACCCTTCACATAGCATATTATAACCTAGTTGTGGAACTACTCCAACTTCCCCACTCTGTAGAGAGCAAACTCTACAACTTCCCCAAAAAATACTAACTCAAGTGAAGCCAGGAGAGGCTGTGAAGCTTTCAGCTGATCAACTCACCTGTCTGGTTTATGTACCACTAGGTGTTGGCAGTGATGCGTAACGTCAGCGAAGTGTTTAAGTGCAACATAATCCTTGCTTAAGGTGGATCAATTAAGAAACTTCCTATATATTCCAAAAAGACCCTGTCACTGAAAGTTAGAACTGAAAGATCAACTCAACTTTTTTTTAAGTTATTTATCCATCCCAATTCACTCCTAGCTCTCCTCATCAACCATGTTCCCCTCATTCACCAGGGAAAAGATTCCTTTCAAAGATCCAGCTTGGGAGAGGTGAAATATCAAAAATAATGCTAAGATAATGTTGAAGTTACAAATGACGAGCAGTTTCTTCTGGGACCATATTCAGAGTCATATCATTGGAAATACACAGAATGAAACGTTTGAGCATTGGTGGGTTAATCCCAGGCAGCTGCTAAGTACCTCACAGCCCCTTGCTCACTCCCCCCTTGCTCAATGGTGAGAGACATGGGAGAGAACACGAAAAGCAAAAACACACATGGGTCCAGATAAAGACAGTTTAATAAGTGAAGAAAAGAGGAAAACACACCAAGTGGTATTTTTCATCATTCACCACGTCCCACAAGGAGACCAATGCTCAGCCAGACTCCGAGCAATAGCTACCTTCCACACCAACACCCCCCCCGGCCCCCTCAGTTTTTTATTGCTGAGCATGATGTTATATGGCATGGGATATCCCTGCAGTCAATTTGGGTCAGCTGTCCCAGCCATGTTCCCTCCCAACTTCTTGCCCACCCCAGCCTACTCACCAGTGAGTCCAGAATGGGGAAAAAGAGAAAGCCTTGAACCTCTGCATGTGCTGCTCAACAACAGCCAGAACACCGGTGCGTTACCAAGTTTTAGTCACAAATCCAAAACATAGCCCCATAATAGGCTGCTATGAAGAAAATTAACTCCAACCCATCCAGACCCATTATAAACAGAAAATAAATCCATGCTGGTGATGAAAGGGGAAGATCTGCTCTCTCTCTCTTTCCCTTCTTTCCTGCTAGCATTAGGTCTTCTGAAGGTAGACAGGGAGCCAGCTTAGGGAACTGATCTGATTTTAATCCACAAATTACCTGAAGAATTTATTTATTTATTTTAGAAAATTATATAAATAAAAATTAAAAAAATAAAGACGTAGGCCATAAAGACTAATGCCTGGCCAGAAAGAACAAGAGGGAACCTGGAGGAGGCGGCAGCTGCTGGCAGTGAAAAGTGACTCGTACCTCATCTCTTCCATGGACTGGGTTATAGCATCTTAAACTCTAGACTCAGGTCAGGGGTTGCTATTTAAATGACACTACCTTAGATTAGGCTAAAGAATTAGAAAAACATATATAAAAAGGTGAGGTCATTCTTAGATGGAAGAACTAGCTAGCAAACAAAACTAATTTTCACTCACTCCAAAATTAGACTGCTACTGAGTCATACTGTGAAAACATCAAAAACCTTCCTTTGATGTTTGACAAATGACAAAAGTAAAATTAATCCTCTTGGAGACAACAACAAAATAAATATAATCTATGGCATATTAGATAACAGCAACATTTTTCTTTCCTTTTACTGTCAGTATCCTTTGGCTGGTTTGTTCATAGGAAGAGCAAGAGATTCCTCTATATATTTCTAAACTCACAAGAACAGTGCTCATATAGTAAAGCCAGTACTACTTTATCGAATTCTAAACATTAAGTTATGCACTGACCACAAACCAAATATTATACACCTTTTTTGAGGTAATCTTCCTGAATGTAATTTTACAGGTTACAGTGTGACTATGTTTTTAGAATGTTACAAATTTGCTCGAATAAGTAGCTGGAACAATCTAAATCCAGAATAAAAGAAGGAATCAATGACATGCAGTTCTTCTAGCATGTGGTCAACATGATCAGAATCGGTACACGTACACAAAAAAAATCACCAATTAAATGCAGTATAATACAATAGACAGGTAAAATAGAAGCATATAACTGAATAAATACAACATAGCCTAACTTCTTTCTTCTCATGTAGTTTAAATTTGAAGTATGTCACCTAAAAACACACAAAAGGAGACTGTGTCACTCTCTTGCATTAAGGTAATGGAAAGTTATGACAGTAAAATCACCACTGAATTCAGAATTAGTAAAACTTGAGAATTATCTGCTTCTGTGACTAGTATGGCATCAACAGATTTTTTTAGTGTAACTTAACTTGCTCAGTTTTAAGTAAGGAGTTCTAAAAAGCAAATATTTTGGCAAAAACATCTTGGTGGCTAAAAGAACCTGAAGACTAAATCTGGTATAATAATAAAAATTTGATATAATATATAATACTGACAACAATATATTTGAGCATCATGATCCTACAAATAGGAAACATTTTAGACACTATATGTTAAAGATGTTTCCATTTTCTGTTTGAAAAAAGACACAAACTGGAAGGAACAGTCCAGAGAAACCAAGCATTTCAAGAGATTAATTTTAAAAATGTAAACTGGAGCAAGTCACAACTGAATTCCTATTTTTAATATAGCAGGGGTTTGTTTTTTTTTCCAGTTGAAGTTCTAACATTTTTCTGCGAGAATTTTAGAGGTTCAAATTTCTTTCAATTTTTCAGCTTTAAAACCAGGAAGTCTGGAAAAGCAGCCCTCATAGAACTAAAAAANNNAGAAAAACTGGAAAAAAAACCCCCAAAAAAAAAAAAAAAAAAAAAAAAAAAAAAAAAAAAAATCCAAACCCACTGAACCCAAAATAATTTCAAGCAACCCACAAAGAAAGTCCCACCAAAGACCAATTAAAAAACCAAAAACATTAAATGGCCATAAAAATATGCTGGACACTAGAGGGTTTCCATTTCACTACACAAGCACACAAGCAATGCACTTACACATTTGTATCTTAGAACTGAAAACATCCAGCTTCACATTCACTGTTATTCCTCTAATTCTGTTGTCTCAAACACTATTGTCATGAAGAAGCACTGTAGCATTCTTTACTTGGTACATTTTGAAAAAGTGCCCAAAAGGTTTTCTGTTCCTCGCCAACTGTTTTCAAATCCTTAAATGCTTACGTATATTTTCAGTTCCAATACTGAAGCATCAAAATTTCACTGAACAAATATTCATGAAAATTGCTCTGAGTTTAAAAATATTTGCAAATCTCCTTTGCTACTTTTTACTGTTAAACCACATGTACTTCATACTATATTTTTTCCTCCTTTTTTTTGTTTAAAGTCAGGTTTTTAGTATCAGAATAAGATGTCTTGCCAGTTCTAGCATTACTCAAAGGTGATCCATTATCATTAAAGCTTTAATTTCAACAAATACACCATTTCCCAATTGGAAGTTTCTGGAAATGCAATCCCAAGATTTTTACTGCACTACAGTTCCACCAGTATCCTTTTACCACTGTAGTTTATCACTTCACGTTTCACCTTGCAGCTGAAATCCTCAAATCATATGACGGATGGACAGACATTTTTAAAAGCAAGATGACCTATTGTTCTGAATTCCGGTGACCAAAAAGCCACCACCAAACAAAACAAAATAAACAAAAAACCAAACAGTGAAGCAGTCGATGAAGAATTAAAGAAAAAATAATTCAAGAATGGCATCAATTAGATACCTTCATGGAAAATGATCTTGTGAAAGCTAAGTAGCTATTTATGCTCTTGTAACTCCGGAAGATCTATGGCAAGGTTCAGTTTCAGATCCTGTCCAAGCTGCCAGCACAAACCTCCAGGGTTCATTTAGGTTTCGTTTTTGCTAATACAGAGCATGTGACCAAAAAGGGCAACATGTGACTGTCACGTCATATTTATTGGTTGAAACTGTCAAGAAGCAATCTGGGAAGGTAACTATTTTCTAAGTGGAAAACCAATAAGCACGTTACAGATTTCTAGTGTCATTCCATGTGAACTGACTCTTTGTTCAATGGTATTCAATATGTGAAAACTTTTGCTTGGAAGACAATAGGTTGCCATCATCTATCAAAAAAGTCTCTTACATATAGTCTTATGGATTTTTTTGATAAAAAAGAATGGGGCAATATATATGCTTTAACAGAGCCAAAAGTCAATTTTTCATCATCGGGGGGGGCGGCTATACTCTGGGGACCTTGCATAACAGCAAGCAGTTGCTAAAAATCACTAAAACTTTTCAATAACCAACCAAATATTCAAAAAGCTTAAAAGGACTGAACTCTACTGAAAGCAAAATTCTACTGAAAGCTACTGAAACACAACTGAAGAGACACATAGTTCCAATATAAAGGATTCTTTCCAGAACACAGGAAAACATAATATATGGAAATAGACACTGTACAAGTCTTTAATGATAAGAAAATGAAACACTAACCAATTATTTCAGATTTTCTTTAAAGAAAAATATTTTCAGC